>PVJA010011706.1:0-52500 GCA_004027025.1 Myocastor coypus | reverse complement strand
AACCCAGAAAGATAGTAATTTTTATTTCCTACTGAAAGTTTAAGTTTTGTTCTTGACACTTAAACTTATTGTATCTGATATTGATTTCTATGAGGTAAAATAGACATTTAATTTTTTCTCTAAGTTCAATTTATTAATAATTTTTTTCTCACTCATTTGTCTTTCTACCTTAGGTCATAAATTATTTTTTTTTCTTTTCTTTTCTTTTTTTTTTCTCCTCAGCATTGACAGAGGTAAACCACACGGTCTGCCTTGAAAATTCAGAGAATATCTATTCTAAGGAGATAGGAGGAAGTCTGTGGTACACGGAGAAGCAGATCTAAGAGGGTCAGGAGAGAGCAGATCCAAAGTGCTTGCATCAGCCCATTTGATTCCCTGACAATCCACGGTTATTCTTTCTTCATTTATACTCTGCAGCCCTAGTTACTGGGGAGGACCCTTTAAAACTCTGCATTCTTTCCCCCACTCATTTTTCTGTGGGTTGCGACAAAGCCTCCCACCTGGTCTCTCCTACAGTTAATGTCCAACAGAAGCATTGATAATGTATCCTCCTCCTTTTCACTAGGAAAAAAAACATAAAACTTACCATCCTAACTATTCTAGGTGTACAGTTCAGGAGTGTGAAAGATGTGCACGTTGTTGTGAAACAGATCTCTACAGCTTTTCATTTACAAACCTGAAGCTTTATATCCCTCTTTCTTTTTCCCCCAGCTCCTGGTAACCATTGTTCTACTTTCTGTTTCTATGAACTGTACTACCTTAGATACCTTATGTAAATAGAGTTCTGTGGCATTTGTCCTTTTGTGCCTGTTTTATTTCACTTCGTATAATGTTAATATTCCTCCATGGTACAGCCTGTGACAGCATTTTTCTTCTTTTTAAGGGCTAATTGACCTTGTGTTGTGTGTGTTGCCACATTACGTTTATCCACTCATCTGGTGATGGACATTTGGATTGTTTTCACCTTTTGGCCATTGGGAATAGTGACTTTGTGTATAAATTAAATTGCCAAATGTACAGGAATCTATTCTGGGATACTTCAATCCCTACCACTGATTTGGTTTGTCCATCATTATATGGCATCGCATTATTTCTGTAGTTTCAAAATAAGGCCTGACATTTGATCATACAATTTCCCAATCCTATTATTATTCTTTAGATATATCACTACTAGTTCAGTTTCTTTACTCTTTCATGTAAATTTCAATTATCAGCTTGTCAGGTAACATAAACACCCTGATAGGGGTTTGACAGAAACTACATTGAACTTATAGGTCAATTAGGAGAGAACCAATAGCGTTTTTTATATGTCTTCCTATTCATGAACACAGGCTCTTTCTCCATTTAAGTCCTCTTTAATGTCACTCAAATTTTTCTATTTTTTCCATAGGTACATATTACACATATTTGATTAGATTTATTAAAATATGCTACAGTTTTGCTATTTTACAACAGAATTGGCATCTTTTAAGGTATATCTTATTTGTTATGGTTAAAAAAGACAATTAATTTGTAGAAGCTGGCCCTATCACCAGCCACTATTATTGTATGGGCAGTTTCTAGTTGCCCACAGAGTCAATCACGTATTCTTTTTAAAGATATATATTTTTTAAATTTTATTTATTTATTTATTTTCTTGTTTCAGAACCTTTTGTTTATTCACTCATTTTTATGGCCGGCTCAGCCCACCCCAAGAGCAGGGCTGGCGCAGCATGTGGTGCCGGGGATTGAACCGCGGTCCCTGAAGCCGCCCAAGCTTCCCCAAGCAGGCGCTTTAGACCACTGAGCTATCCCGCCGGGCCCCTCAATCACGTATTCTATGTAGATATAATATTACCTGGATATACTGCCAAAGTAAGCACTGTACCACTAAGATATATTTCAGCTGTAAAACCAGAGGTTTTTCTCTCCTGTACTGTATTTTTTTAAAGAAAAATTTTAATGGCTAGAATCATACAATATCAAACTAAAAGGGTTTGGATATTCTTGCCACATTCCTCATTTTATAAACATCCCTAATGTTTCCTTATTGTATATGTTTGCTGTAGAATTTTTATTATCAATGAGGTCTATCAGATTAAGAAAATTTCCTTTTATTTTTATTTTATTCACAGGTTGTTTTTTTTTTTTTTTTTTTTTTTTCAGGAGTTGAACTTAGGACCTCACACTTGCCAGAAAGACAATGCACCACTGAACTTAATCCCTGGCCCCCAGAATTCTTTAATCATAAGGCTATACTGAATTTTATCAAATAGTTTTACATATTTAATGAGACAGTGATGTACAGTTGCTTTTAATGTTTTAAGGCAGTGAATAACAAGTTCTCTAATACTAACCCATATTTACATTAAATCCAGAAAGTATAAAATACTGTACTAATGTTCACTATAAATATTGTCTTTGAACTGTGGAAAGATAGAAAAGCCAGGATGAGAAAACATGACTTGGTACAGACCAAGGAACCCATAAAGGTTTTGAGGAGGAAACTAACAAGATTGGAATTTAGAAAAAGCCTAGAGGACAGATGTCATCAGCTGTATTTCACAAACATGGAAAAGGTATAGACCAAGTAGAGCCATAAGGGAGATGTTGAGGATAATCCAGTGTGGCTGATGAATAGAGAAGTTCATTCTTTCCGTGGTGCTTCTCTTGGCACTTTTCACTCTTCTACGGTGGCCTACTCATATGTACTATTGTAATACAACGTTGTTACTGAAAGTTCTCAAATATCTATCGCCTATCATCACAGAATTAATATCCAAAATATAATCCAAAGCAGACCTTCTCTTAAAAAGCAAGTGGCTTGTTGATAACCACAGGGCTAGCCAGGAAAATTACATCAGTTTCCACAGTCCATGTACAGAATTTTCTACCTTGAGACACAAGGAAGGCTTCACATCAGAAGGAAGCTAAGCCTACTTTTTTCCCTTCCTCTTAACTCCATGAAGACACAGGAAGTCTGAAGTTGATTCTGGGCCCTTGATTTCTGGAAAGTGCAAGAAGGGACAACTCATTAACTTTCCAGAGAACAGGGCACTAAAGAAAGAGACTGAGGGCTCTAAGAAGTTAAGAATCTCATATCAAATAAATAAGAAAAAGCAGAGGAGGGCTGTGAGCTCAAACTATTCCCACCACAGCCTATCCCTTTCAACAATGTTGTAGGTGCATGTGCACTAGAAAGCTACAAATTGCCAAAACTGAATCAAGAAGATATAAAAATCCTCAATAACCCAATAACACCCAATGAAATATAATATGCAATAAAAAAACATAGCAACAAAAAAAGTGCAGCTCCAGATAGATTCACAACAGATTTCTACAAGAAATTTACAGAAGATATAATCCCAATACTCCTCAAACCCTTCAGTGAAATTGAAAAGGAAACAATCCTCCCAAAATCATTCCTGGCGGCAAGTATTATACAGATACCCAAACCAGAGGAATATGCACTAAAAAAGAGAACTACAGGCCAATCTCTCTCATGAACATAGATGCCAAAATCCTCAATAAAATCCAAGCAAATAGAATACAGCAAATCATTAAGAAGATAACACCCCATGACCAGGTAGGATTCATCCCAGGGATGCAAGGATGGTTCAAAATATGCAAATCTATAAATGTAATACACTGTATCAATAAAGCCAAACACAAAAACCATATGATCATTTCAACTGATGCAGAAAAGGCTTTTCACAAGGTCCAACACTCATTCTGTTTACATTATTACAGAAAATTGGAATAGATGGCCTCTACCTCATTCTGTTAAAAACCATTTAGGACAATCCAATGGTTAACATAATTCAAAGTAGGGAAAAACGGAAGTGTTTTACTCTCAGATCTGGTATAAAACAAGGATGTCCTTTATCACCACTCCTATTCAATATAGTTCTAGAATCATTAGCTAGAGTCATTAGATAAGAGAGAGAAATAAAAGGAATAAGAACAGGTAAAGAAGAAGTCACTGGGCCCGGCAGGATGGCTCAGTGGTCTAAAGTGCCTGCTTAGGAAAGCTTAGACGGCTGCAGGGACCGCGGTTCAATCCCCGGCACCACATGCTGCGCCAGCCCTGCTCTCAGGGCAGGCTGAGCTGGCCATAAAAAATAAATAAATAAACAAACAAACAAAAGCTCTGTAACAAGAAAAAAAAAAAAAAAAAAAAAAAAAAAAAAAAAAAAAAAAAAAAAAAAAAAAAAAAAAAAAAAAAAAAAAAAAAAAAAAAAAAAAAAAAAAAAAAAAAAAAAAAAAAAAAAAAAAAAAAAAAAAAAAAAAAAAAAAAAAAAAAAAAAAAAAAAAAAAAAGACTTACAATAGCACCATGGAAAATGAAATACCTAGGAATTAATCTAATGAAAGAAGTAAAAGATCGGTTCAATGAAAACCATAGTACTCTGAAAAAAAGAGATCCTAGAAGAGTTCAGAAAATGGAGAGATATTCCCTGCTCCTGGATAAGAAGAACCAACATTGTAAAGATGGCCATATTCCCAAAACTGCTATATAGATTTAATGCAATTTCAATCAAAATACCACCAACATACCTCACAAACCTAGAGAAATCATTCCTAAAATTTATTTGGAACCAGAAAAGACCTTATTTAGCAAAGGCAAACCTGGGCAATAAAGACAAGGCGGGAAGCATTACAACTCCTGACTTAAAACTATACTACTAAGCTACTGTGATAAAGTCAGCATAGTTTTGGAAAGAAAAAAAAAAAAAAAAAAGAAAAGAAAAAATAGACCTGAGGATCAGTGGAATGGATGAGAAGACGCAGAGGCAAATACAAACACACTCAGCCACCTTATCTTTGACAAAGGGGCCAAATGTGTTTACTGGAAGAAAGACAGCTTCTTTAACAAATGGTGCTGGAAAAACTGGGTCTCTACATGCCAGAAACTAAAATTTGACTCAGGTCTATCACCATGTATTAAACTAAAGCCGAAATGGATTCAAGATCTAAATATTAAAATAGAAACATGAAGACTCCCTCAAAAACTAGAACTGGAAATCACATTCAATTCAGCTATCCCCATACCAGGAATTTTCCCAAAAGAATTGAAAACATCATATTATAGTGATATCTGTGCACCTATGTTCATAGCAGCACAATTTGTGATAGCCAAATTTTGGAAACAACCAAAATGCCCATCATGTGAAGAATGGTTGAAAAAGATGTGGTGCTTTTATACAATGGAATATTACTCAGCTATAAGGAACAATAAACTTAAAGCCCTCATATATAAGGGAACATATCTTGAACTTATACTCAAAAGTGAAATAAACAAGACCTACATGTGTAAATATTGTATAGCCTCCCTAACATAAGAACTTAAAAGAATAAATAAAAATGGAAAGGTATAATAAAGTTAAATGGAAAGTGAGAATTTAAGGATTAATCAATGAAGAGAATTACGAGAAAAATTAGAAACATGGTAGGGACAAAATCATAAATCTATATACAAAAGATCATTGAAACAATGGTCCTAGAAATCTCCAACAGGTTTTTGAAATTAGCAGGTAATTGGTAGAATTTATACCCTAACTAACTATATATACTGATATCTGTGAACTAAGCAAATGCAGTGAAGATAGCAATGTGTAATACTAAAACCATGCTTGGAATACCTATCATTCTGGTCTTCTAAGTATGCACTGCTTCTAAGGTCATATCAATTATTATTATACTCTCTCAAGTAAATGTTTGCTTAAAAACAAAAAAAGAGAGAAAGAGAAAGAAAGATAAAAGAGAATCTGAGACAAGGAAAAACACCGTAGAAGTATAATGCTACAACTTGGTAAATGGTTAAGTTCATAAATATCTGTGTAACAATGCATAATTGTTCTTTTTTTTTTTTTTACATTCTATAGGGGTTTTAAAGGTTTGTTTTTTGTTTTTTATTTTTTGGGGTTTTTTTGTCTTTTTGAGACAGGGTCTCGCTATGCAGTTGAGGCTGGCCTTGAGCTCACTTTTGTAGCCCAGGCTGGTCTCTAACTCACATTGATCCTGAGTGCTGGGATTACAGGCATGAGCCACCATGCCTGGCTAAAGTTTAGAATATCAACAATTGATGGAAAATAACTGTTTCATGTTATGTCTAAGGTGTTTGATATTCAGAATGATAGTGATGTTAAAGCTCAAGTACCTAAGTTATAGGGAATAATATCATTAAGCTTCTCTTCCGGATGGTTAACAACTGAAGTTGGCAGTCCAAATAATTAGAGAAAAAGAAGGGATACTCATATATTGTGGTTCTAGACCTTCAAGATCAGTGAGAACACAGAACATAAAAGAACCTGTACCATAACAGCATATAACTCAGTGGAGTCCCAAATTTCCTGTTCAAGGTTATGGGGCCACAGAGGAAAGTGATAAATGGTATATAGTGTGCCTAAGGAGAGTCAGCTAGAGAGAAATCATTCTTTCAGGCTTCCACAGAGAGCAAAATGGTCAAGTACTGGCCATGATTCATCCAGAGGGCTAACAATGACAAAAGTTCTGCAAAACGTTTCAGGATAAACCCTGAGGAGACCTGACTGACTTTTTCAGATACAAAAGTTACATATTCTTTGTAACATAGGTGTTGCTTTATCTTGGTCTTAACTACCCAGCAGAAAAGTCTAACCATAAGGTATAAAAAGGAAAGCTATATTAATATGCTGAATTGTAAAAGACTCAAGTCAACACCCGCTGATAATGCCAGATGAGCTGATAATCCACTACTGTTATGGGCTATTGAAATACACATACAGCTACTTTTTCTTTGTGCAGTGAAAAGAAAGTTCTATACTAATGATGGTCAGACAAGAAATTATGTCTGCATCTTGTACTCTGAACAACTAAGACAAAGACAACATTATGCAATATATTAACTATTGTAAAAATAATAATTTTAAAAGTGAAAAAGAAAAATAATTAATATCTAATTAATTTTCTGGATATTAATTATGATTTTTGTTTTATTATTCATACTGCATCTTTGACTTATAATCTACTTATAAGACATGGTATGATATTTTCTCCTAGTATTAGAATTTTAAAAAGAAATATATATATACATACATTTATAGATAATATATGTATTATATATATAAATAGACATAGTTGTATATACAAGAGAGAGTTAGGATAGATATACAGCTACTTTGTCTTAGTTCATTGAGAATAAAAGTTTATACTAATATTGTTTAGACAAAATATCAGGTCTGTAGGGGCCAGGGAGATAGCTCTGTGGCACAAGTGCTTGCCTAGTGGCAAGTGTAAGGTTATGAGTTCAAACACCAGTCCACAAAAAAAAAAAAAAAAAGATATCAGGTCTGTATCTTGTCCTCTGAACAACTATTATGAAGAAAACAATATGCACTGTATTATTATAACCATCCTACTAATTTGTTTTGAAACTATTTCATTGGTATTTTCTTTCTTCTCATTAAAATGAATAAATTTTTAAAGAAATACTTATCAGTAATTATGCTTACTCCAAGTACAAAATGATTGATTTCCCCAGAAGTAAAATCTGGCTTTGCCCTCATTAAAATGACAGTAGGCTTCAACAATTTCCATCTAGCCAAACTGAGGTAATTTAGCCTTTAGGGTTTTTGAATCTGGCAAAAGGTATGCAGCCTTTCAAATCTCATCACAATCAATGTTAATTCATAAGTGCTTCTTCCACTAGATCTAAAGCTCTGGCTGCTGAACAAGGAAGATATCATGTGACTCCAGTGTCTAGATCTTAATTAACTAAGACTTGAGTGGATCGCCAATCACAGATGCAGTAAGAAAATATGAGTGGGGCAAAATCGCTGCTTTTTCTCATATGAATATACAGAAACAATCATCTAAGGCATTTTTCACACAAGCTACAGCAAATTCAGAATACATCAAAATACACAAAGTTGAAGGCTGGGGAGACAGCTCCATGGTACAGGTGCCTGCCTGGCAAGTGCAAGGTCATGCATGAATTTGAATCCCAATCCCACAAAAGTAAAATAAAATACACAAATTTGTCAAATCCCCAAGTACCAGGCTTAGTAACATAATTTTACATGCTACCATTTTCCTAATTAACACACTTGAACCAACACTTATACTATGGTCAAATCCCTAAAGTGAATTATTTATATATTGTAATCTAAAAGTATCTCACTGTACCTTCTTCTAAAGAACAGTTAAGTTTTGCCTCTTCTAAGAAATACTCTAAATACTACAGTCCTAGGTAATCTCCTCCTCCTCTAAATGCCTGTAGCACTTGCAGCCTATAATTCCACTGGCATATAGAATACTGTGGTGTATTTGATTTTTTTTTTCATGGTACAAATCTAACCCACCTCACTCAGCATATTCAATAGACCTTGGGGGTAAAGACTATATCTCTGGAGACTCTTTGTATGGCCTAATCTGACCAGCATAGGGCCATAACCGCCATGGATCCTCATTACACTGTTGTCATCAATATGTTCTGACCTAAAAATAATTCACTTCCTTCTACAACTATGAGATAGTACAGCAGTGTGGGATAGATAGTCTGACCAAACCACAGCAAACCATTATAGACAATGAAAGCAAAGTTGGCCTTCAGAGTTAAACTATAAATAAATACACATAAATTTTTAATTATAAAAATTATAAGTAAAAATGTGTAAGTTCTATTAGCATTCTCACACTACAGTATTTTCTCAGAAATCCACATCCACATTTCTAATGTCTTACTTACCTCCCCTACTTTGACAGTGTATGTATATCCAAAATCAGTGCTCCTCACCCTCCTTCAACCCAATTTTGCCTGTGAGCTCTACCTCAGAGGCATGACCTACTACCCACTTCACATATCCAAACCAGAAATGAAGATTATTCTTGAATTCTTCTCTCTCATACACTCTTCATGAGTCCTCTCAATGCTGCATTTTTTAACATCTCAACATCCATTCCCTATGTCACTACCACCACAACTTCATTCCAGGCCAGCAAGATCTCTTGCCTGAATTACTCCAATAAGTTCTTCCTAGAGTGGGTGATCTTTCCAGAATGCCAATGAGGCCAAGCCTCTCACTGGTCTCTCACTATATTCCCAGTGAATTTCAGAGATCTAGGCAGGGCCTTCAAAAATCTCATCGTTGCCCTAAAGGCATCTCGTCAAAATATGCAATGGGTTAAAACTGGGATGTGTCCAAAAGACCTCTGGTGTTCAGAAACAAGGCCTAGATCATATGAACACTATGCCCATCAGTTGATTAACCCCTCAATAAGTTCACAGCTAAATGTGCCATTAGGATTGGGGCCTTGTTGGAGGAGAGATACTGAGGTTGTGACTCGGGATGGTATACCCCCTCCCAGGCTCTTTCCACCCCTCTCCTTCTATGCTTCCTGGGCATGGTGTCAGGAGCACGTTTCTTCCCTGGCAGATGGTTCCACCATGCTGTCACCATCATGAGGAACTTGACTATGAACTGAAAACTCTAAAGGCTTTGAATCCAAATAAACTTCTTCTCCTTTAATTTGCACATCAAGTATTGTGTCACACTGATGAGAAAGTGACTAGGACAGCATAATACTAAAATACTTATAGTTGCCTAATGCACTAACTAGGCTCTTCTGCTTAGTGAAATTTGCCTGCCTAGAAAAAAAATTTTTTGTTGTTGTTTAGAACCCAGGACCTTCACACTCCTAAACCCTTAGCCATTTTTACTTTTAATTTTGAGGCAGAGTTGCACTAGGTCACTAAGTTGCCCCAACTGGGCTGAACTTCCAAATGCTCTTGCCTCAACCTCCCAGAGTGCTAGGATTATAAGCATGCACCACATTACCTGGTACCTAGAAACACTCTTTTGCCTTCCACCTGCTCTTTGCCTTCCAGTGCTTTAACCCATTTTCTGGAAGGCTCCCCTACCCTCCTTTACTACTAATGATTAGCTTCCCCTCTTCTGTGCTCCACAGTATTCTGTGCTTCCCCCTGAATTATACACAGCTCTTTCTCATTTGTGTCCCCAACTGCGTGTGGCTAATATTTAACAGTTGGTTGGTGGAATCACTGACATGTAGCCTCTGCCAATTTCCATGGTGTAATCACTCCTACCATGGCAGATTTCAAACTACTATATCAATACAATGTCACTAAGCATGAGATTCAGAAAGCCACATACTGTTGTTATATAAATGTACAGTATTTCTTCTATAGGATCAATAATCTCAAAGGCCTATAGACAATAATAAAAGAAACAGAAAGTGATGAGTCCTGAGTATTATATTTGCTTCTGATTTATTTATAAGATAGATAATTTAATTTTAATGATGGCTGTATTTAATAACTAATGTGAAAATTCTTGTAAATGTACTAAGCAGCTTTCTCAAGTTTGACTCCAGGATGCTTTCAGTTCCAAAAGAACCATGATGGTGTATCCTTAGCCTCCAGCACAGGATAGGTGCTCACTATTGAATAAATTAGTGGATGGATAAATAAACGAGGTGTAGCTACTGCATCTTTTATTGCTTTGTCCTCATTAGAATGATGAGTTTGTCTCTTTCAATCCCAAGACAACCTGATTCTAAGGCCTATGTTCTTAGTAACAATGTCCAGGGACTTCAGATAATGTCTGTAACCCATCAGGATAAGAAGAGCACAGTCTCTTAAGTCATAAGTTATAATCACATTCTTAAAATCCCAATTTATGACTGTTTTCCCAAAAACTAAAGGCGAAGATTCCTGAATGCATCGTGCAAAACATAAATGAAACATTTAAGCAGAAAGGAGACAAGTAGCCGGGTGTGGTGGCGCACGCCTGTAATCCCAGCACTTGGGAGGCTGAGGCAGGAGGATCGGTGTGAGTTCGAGACCAGCCTGGGCTACGAAAGTGAGCTCAAGGCCAGCCTGAGCTGCATAGCGAGACCTTGTCTCAAAAAGACAAAAAAAAAAAAAAAAAGGAGACAAGAAAACACAGAAAGAAACATAACCCTTACTATGTGGCATCTTGGAAAGCACGCTTATATTTAGTTTGAATAGGAGAACTGAGATTTTTCATTCATGGCTTTGACTGAAGCCACAATATATTTTCACAAGATAAAAAGAAAATACCAGGAAATTATGTTGAGAATCTAAAATTCCTCATAAAAAGTTGATTTCTACTCTGAAAGCCATTGAACTTATTTAACAGGAGGGAGGAACAAAATCTAAGGACAAAGCATGTTCAAGCTATTTTTTACATGATTTATTAATGGCCTATTCAATTTAACCTAGTTTTGGGGGGGTTCCAGAAATTTAAAAAATAGGTCAGTTTCATCAAGACAAAGCACTTGCCTTATAAACTTACATAAAATGTTGTCTCAATCTAGCTTAACAATCTGAAACTTATCAAGGAAAATCCTAAAAAGGCAAATCTGGGTTTGGAGAAATCAAGAAGTTTCTTTCCCTGGCTTTGTTTTTACACTTGAAAACCTTATTTTGCCAAAAAGTATTTCCAAACTGAAAAATTTTGGTTTCTATTATCATAGCTGAAATGCATGCACATGTGCTTCAGGAAAAAGTGATGCCCAAAAATTTCTATGCATAACGTTTGAGGATGGAGGGAGGATTAGATGCATTCCCAGTGAATACAGAAAAGGTGCTAGCTTGCTCAGCACTTGGCTCCCTTGGGTCTTGCCAGCCTATTACATATAGCACTGCAGAACTCAGCATTTAGGAAGTATGGGGTTTCTAAAGCATGCCTGTTCCATATGTATTATCTATTTGTTGTTCTTGAATCCAAGATAGAGAAGTACTTTCTGTTCAGAAGCTCCCTGAGGTCCAGAGGTAGGTTCTCCTATATAACAGCCAGTTTGAAGACATGTTCAAGGTAAAGAGCTCAGTACAGGGTGCCCCTCTCAAGTAGCAGCATCCTTGTGCTTCTGGCAAGGAAAACCACCACAATCTGAAAAAAATAAATCTCCCCGTTCATCATACTTCCTCCAGAAGTTATGATTCTTTACAACTTTTGCAGATCATGCCAGCATACATCTAGAATTATGCTTGTGATAAAATATACATATCAGAAAATTCACAATTTTGATCATTTTAAGCGTACAACAGTAGCACATTTGTATATTATTGTACAATCTTTACCTCTATCATCCCCAGAACTTTTCAGCTTTCCAAACTGACACTCCATATATATTAAACAATATCTATTCCTTCCTCCCTCTAACCTTTGGCAAGCACCTTTCTGTCTCTATAAATTTAACTAATTATATAAGTGGGAAATTTATTTTAACCCATCCACAAGGCTGATTTCTAGAATTGAAATAAAATACCAATAGTAAGGCCATTTTCAGTGTCTATCTGTTCTACTTAAACAGACACGATTTATCACAGTATATAGTAGCTAAGAGCCAGAGATCATTTTCCTTTGCAAAGTTACCTTTCTGAGACTGATTGATCCACATGCTTCTCTCATGGACAGAGCTGGGGAAGATTAGAACTCGAAGGTCCAGCATAAAGGTGCGAACTCAGGATGAAGCAAAGATGAGTGAAGGTACATTCATAGGTTCTTAACATCAATTGTGGCCTGAATAAAGGTGTATGCAGCTTATGGTCCCAAACCACTAAGACATCTAGATTAAAGTAGATCTTGGTGAAAAGAGGAAATGTCAGGCCAGTGAGATGGCTCAAAAGTCTAAAGCACCTGCTGAGGTAAGCTTAGGCAACCACAAGGACCAAGGTTCAATCCCTAGCACCACATGCTATGCCAGCCCCACCCCTGGGGCAGGCTGAGCCAGCCATTAAAAAATAAATAAATTATAAAAGCAAGATTTAAAAAAAAAAAAAAAAAGAAATGTCATGCTCTTTTAGGTATCTTGCTTTAAGTAAATACTTTATATAAGCAAGATGATGGCCTGATAAGCTCTTCCTATTTTTCTCATGAGAATGGTCACTTATAATCTCCTCTAGATAATAAATTTATAGGGGCCCAGCAGGATGGCTCAATGGTCTAAAGCACCTGCTTAGGAAAGCTTAGGCGGCTTCAGGGACCGTGGTTTGATCCCCGGCACCACAAGCTGTGCCAGCCCTGCCCTCAGGGCAGGCTGAGCTGGCCATAAAAATAAATAAACAAACAAACAAAAGTTCTGAAACAAGAAAAAAAAAATTCTTAAAATAAATAAATAAATACCCTAAAATATTCCTTAGTATCCCAGCAGCAACTCATAGCATGGTATCAATAATAACAACCAGTATCATCTACTGAGTACTTATTCTATATTGAAAAATTTCCTAGGTGGTTTATATATATTGTCTCATTTAATCTGAAAATAAGGCCATGAAGGGGCTGGGGAGATAGCTCAGTAGAATAAGCGCTCGCCTGGCAAGTGCAAGGCCCTGAGTTCAGTCCCCAGTTCTGCCAGAAAAAAAAAAAAAAACAATAATAATAATAAAAATAAGGCCATGAAGTATAGATATTGTTCTCATTCCTTTACACAAAAAAGGAAAATTAGTTCTATAAAAATGTGACACATTCAAGGTCATACAGTTTGTAAAGTATATTCACTGTTAGGTGTATGTTACTCCAAAGCCTATGTTTTTAATTAATAGTCCTTCAAGGTAAGAAGGTATTTTTATACCATCATGGCAAAGAAAAAATTACACATTAAAAATCTCTTGACTGCAAATTTGTAATACTTAAAAACAACCTCAGGTAAGCTTTGGCAAGTTAAATGTGGAACAAGCACCAGATGCAGGACCCCTCCAGGCCCCAGAGGTCTGACATGTGATCCTAAGAAAGTGATTTGGATTACCTGGCCCTGAACCTTGAGGAAACTTGTAAAACAAGTTACTTCCCTGTGTTCTTCTTTTACCTCAAAGCACTTCATGAGATCAATCATCTATACTGACATAAGGATCCTTTCCAAGCACGAACCCAGCCAAAGGTCTCAATCTCTTCTCTCTCCAATTTTCTTTTTAGTTAACAGTTTCCCACAAAAGTTATTAGTTAACAGTCAAATACAGGGCAGGCCAAACAGCTCATCGGATTAAAGCATCTGAAAGCAGGCAGGGACCATGGGTTGGATCACTGGGCCTGCTGTGCCAGCCCCACCCCTGGGGCACAAGGCAATTGAGACTGGGCATGGTGGTGCACACCTGTAATTCCAGCTCTTGGGAGGTTCTAAACAGGTGGGATCACTGCTAATCTCATCTAGCAGTAAGACCCTGAACACCCCATTTACCCTTCCCTAAAATAGAAAAAAAAAAAAAAAAAAAAAAAGTCAAATAACTTCCCAGCACATGTGCCATTTGTACAGCCACATAGTACTGAAAGAGAAATACTCAGAAAGAGATACAAGGCACCATAATTGCCCTAAAGAACCTGTCTCCAAGGCTGGACACTTGTCACATATATGAAACAAAACCACAAAGAGATCTGGTAGAGCTATACAGTAACAAACTCTGAGATATGCATTAGAGATACTAAGAACATCAGTAAAGACTGGAAATGCTGAGGTTTCCAAAACAGTAGAATTTTAAAACTTACATATATATGAGAGAGAGAGAGAGGGAGAGAGAGAGAGAAAGAGATCCTTTTGCAGAAAAAGAACAAGGAATGCACTGAAACATTGTGGGAGCAAAGGATGTGAAATACATAGAGTAATATACAGAATGGGTGGGACGAAGGAGGCCAATAAAACTGTTGGTAGGCCTATGACTAAGCAATGGGAATGGAGACAGAAGCCAGATCTCAGAAGACTTGAATGTTTTGCATATAAGCTGGGCTTGGAGTAGGATCAAAAAGGAATGAGCTGGATGACCTGGTGAACATTTGAAGAAGCACACCATTTGGATTTCTTGTCTGCTTCTGCCTCCAGCAGAGGAAAAGCAAAAGAACATGCAACCAGGTGCTCAAGAATTATACACATCAGGTATTTCAGTAAAGAGCACCAAATCGGGCTCAAGAGGTCATTCCATTTTTGAACACAGAAGTGGAAACAGTCAGTGCTCAAAAGGGCTCCATTAGCTGCTGGAAGCCTTCTAGCAACCTTTCAGCCCCAATATTTCATGAGTCAAACAAGAAACCTTGGTATAGCTCCATCACATCACCCTTGGCTCTACTAGCTCCTAGTCTAGTAAGAAAAAGCGAGGACACTATCTCTGTTGCAAGGCCTTTCGATGCTCTGTGGCTCAAAAAGACAAACAAAATTCGGTGAGAATCTCTAGTTTCAAAGAATACCCAGTAAGGGGCTGCATAGGCAGCACACTGTCTGCAAAGTCCCAAACTCCTTCTGTGGGCATGACATGAAGCACAAGTCTCCAAGGCCTCTTTCAACAGGAAGACAGCTAACACCCAACAATCATGCCAGTTCCAATAAGGGCTACATAGTTAATGATATCATTCTGCCCCATGAGATGCAGGAGTCAGAACCACCAATGCAAAGTAGAGTTTCTTAAGGTGTTCTCTAGATAGCACTGACTTAGTACAGGTTGTTCTCACTTAAGTAGCCAGTCAATCTTCCCCGAAATGCTACACTGCCCTGGCCTGACATTTCCCTACAATCTTCCCTGTTCAAGAGAAAAAAAAAAGAAAAGAAAAGAAAAAGAAAGGTCTCTATAAGTACAAACCCACAAAAGGCTGGTGCTCAAGAGACTTCTAGTTCACAGAAGTCTGACCTACCCTAGGACTGCCATAAGAACCTTCACTATGTAAAGATCAGCATCTAAAATAATTTAAAATTTTGTATCATGTGCCTGGCAGAAAATAAACCCAGGCTAGTCAGTTCCTGCTAAACACAAGTATGTAAAAATCCCTCCTGCTGATTCCAATTTCTTAAGGAATCCCAGATGGATGAAGAGTCCCTTTAAAGCACAGATCTTGTAGTATCTATCACTCACTCATAAACTTTTTGATAGAGCTAAAACTTGGTTCAGTGAAAGTGGCATCTGGCTTTGTTTCTCCCCCTCAACTCTGAGCATGTGTATTTGGGGGGTGTGAGCATATGTTCACACACACACATCCGCATATTTTTTAGAAAAGCCATCAGCATGACATGCCTACTAAAGATTTGGGCACTTAGGGGGTCCGGGGAGATGGCTCTGTGGCACAAGTGCCTGCCTGGCAGGTGGAAGGTCACAAGTTTGAACCCCAGTCCCACAAAGAAAAAAAAAAAATTTGAGCACTTAGGTATAAAAAGTGCAAGTGTGCTATGCTAGACAAGCACTGCTATGACATCAACACCCCCAACTAACAACAACAAAAAACACACCTGAGGGAAAGACGCCAGGTAAGGGAAACGCCTCCTTAAAACAGCCTGAGGAAGGTAATCCTGAGGCAGCTTGCGCCAAAACTATTCCCCAACACCAGCCAGGAAGTCCCTGCTTCCAGTGTGCTCCACTGCCCACCAAACCAAAGCTTCCTTTGTGGAAACCAGATCTCTGGAGCTTTGAGTCCTGGAAGGAGTGGGTTTGGAAACGGGCTTCCCTCCTCTAACTGCTGCCCTCTGGGATCCATCAATGGCCAGGCTTTCCAACACTCCCCAATAAATGAAAATAAAGAAGCTAGTAGCTGCATGCACCACGGCACACAATTCCACGCGTGCGTGCGTGCGAGAGCGCCGCCTCTGCTGCGCGTGTGCGCGCTCGCGCGCGCGCGCGCGCACACACACGCACACACACACACACGCACACGCACAACATACATTTACACATATATACATACCTTTCACTTTCCATTGTGTGAGGCCCAGTAGGGGTGATAGGCAGCCGCTGGACTGTGTAGGCACCCAGGAATCCTAGTTCTTATCTGGGTTCTCCTAGCAGTCTAGCAGATCTGATCAGCAACTGTGATTCAGCATGGCTGCAACTGAAGCCGCCTCCCTCTGGATCCTCCTTCCTCTGACTTACTCCCGGCAGCTTCTACCGCAGAAGCAGCAGCAGCAGAAAATGCCTTACCCAGAGCTCCCTGCAGCCCTTTCAGCTGTTAAAAGCAGCAATCCACTTGGCTCCCCCTCCCCCGCAGGCTCCGGCTCCTCCGTCTCCTAGGAATAGCGGCAGCTTCAGCGCCCCAAGTGCGATGCCACCTTTCCAGCTGCCTTTGCATCTGCCCAGACATTCCAAGCCAGGGCAACTTACCCACCCCCGGGGCTCTTGCCTCCTCTGCCTAGACTGCAACGAATCAGGCCAGTTCCTCACTAGCCTAAGAAATACTTGCACCCTTCCCCACCCCTCCCTGCAAGCTGAGTCTGTCATCCTAGCCAGATTGCTGGAATGAGGAGGCCCCTGTGTGGCCTGCAGTGGAGTTTATCTACCAGGGGAAATGCATTTCTGGGTCACAATTCATATTCCAATTTCTTCTCCCAAAATCTACTGTAGTTCTAGGAGTCTGAAAGGTGGAAAGAAATTAGGGAGCAAGAGCCTAATAGAAAAGAAAAGAGCACAAATTTAAAAGAACATAGAAAAAAAGAAATTAGAAAAACAGGTGAAATTGATACAAACATTATTTTACTGTAAGAGGCCAATGGTTATTTTAGCCAAACCATCACAATAAATACTGCATATAATATTACCACACTAATAGACCACCAATCTCATAGCAGAGCCCTAAAATATCTTTCTAAATTCTGCTTTAAAGCTGATTTAAACTGGCTCCAACTAGTACATCTCTCTGAATCTTCATCTCTTGCTAAATGTCTCATATCCTGCAATATCCAGATGCTGAGCTTCCATTTAGTCTCATTTAACTTGCTACCTAAAATGCTTTCTCCAATTTCAATCCTGGAATCTTTCTGGAAGGTTAGTCAAGTCCCAAGTCTTCATAAAATGCCCCCTAACCATACCTACAAATAGTCACTTCCAACAGTAACTACAAAATATATTGTACTGTTCGTCTTACACCTAATACAATATATTGACTTGGACAATTCATTGTTCATGTCTTCCAAACTAAAATGCAACCTTGTAAAAGGCAAGGAGCCAGTTTGTGTCTCTGGCCAGAGCTTCAGAGACATAAAGGTAATGGGCAATTAGCTACAAAAGGGTAGCCCAGAAGCGTGATGTCTCCAGATAATTACATATAAGCATCTCTATTCTTGGGCCCCTTGGTGCTATACAGTAGGTGGCTTTTCAGGATCTGCCCTAGCAGATGCTGGCTAATTGGCTTTTACTCAGCTAGCTCTCTAGAGTTCCTTTCAGCTCTAAAACCTCAGCATTCAGGGAGGCTCAGGCAAATAGACTGGAAGTTCTAACCCAGCCTGGGCAACTTAGCAGCTCAGTAGGAACCAGTCTCAAAAGTAAAATAAATAAATTTTAAAGAGTTAAAAAATTGGAGAGCCAGCCAAATAGCTCAGTGGATTAAAGCACCTGCAAGCAGGCACAGAGGCCAGCAGTTCAATCCCCAGGCCTGCAGTGCTGGCCCCGCCCCAGGGGACAAGCTGATATGCAATTGAGACTGGGCATGGTGGCAGGCACACCTGTAATCCCAGCTCCTGGGAGGCTGTAAACAGGCAGACCACTACTAGTCCAATCTAGTAGTGAGACCCTGAACAACCTGTGAACCCTTCCCTAAAAATAAAAAAAAAAAAGAAGAAAAAGAAAAAAATTGGAATGTAACTCAGTACAAAGGTCCTTGTTTCAATCTCTAGTATCGCAATTCAAAAAATGTATACATTTGATTCTAAAAAGGTTTTAAATGTCTACGTCTTTTTCCTCAGTATAACTTATGTGAGTTTTAAAGAAGTATTTACCTGACCCTAATGGCCTATGAGGAGCTTGGGAGAGGGTAACAAGACATTTGTGAAAGAATAAGAATCAATATTATAATTTTGACCTGTTAAATTTCTTTACCGTTATAAAGCCCTGAAAATATATAGTGGAAGAAGAACAATGAGGTAACAAATGAAAAGTAAATGTACAAAAATTTTACATAATCTCCTGAACTCAAACTAGCTAAGGTGTTAACTCAAAGCTTACCTTCCCTAACACCTTCACTCTTTCTCAAATGAGATGACCAAATTTTTTTGTAGACCACAGCCCTACATCTTCACTTTTTCCTTCCACAACAATAGTCCTTATAATTTTCTCATTCTGTGCCTTCCTCCCTTAATCAGTTTTGTGGCTCTGTTCCAGATATTTCCTCTTGAAGTCACTCACTGGGATCATGAAAAGCAAAACGTCACAAATAAGGAAGCTGAATCCCAGAATCTATGCCAGAGTGCAGCTATGCATCAGGAAGCAGCTGGCTGATTTGTATGGGAGATAAGAGCAAGATGACTTATCTTTTGTATATACCTTCATTCACGTCTTCAGGAAAGGAAAATGTGCTAACTAAAAGAAGAAAAAAGTTCAGGAAAGCAATACTGAAGATGGAGCATATTTAAATTTTAAAATACATTAGAGCCAACATAAAAAAAGTCTACAGAATTTCCTTTGAAAACTACTTCTGGGGGCTGGGGAGATAGCTCAGTAGAATAAATGCTTGCCTAGCAAGTGCAAGGGCCTGAGTTCAATCATATATATATTCCTACTAACTGATGTCACTATGGTGTGTCAAAATCATGTTGCTACTGCCTGCCACCTATGTGCCACTCACCACTATCTATGAGTGAGAACAGAAACCACTCATAGAAAGTCATGAGGGAGAGCAGACAGAATCTAACAACAACAAAAAAAATCAGAATAAAAATTGCTGGCCTCCTGGCTCAAATCTTCTCCCAATCCACAGCTAAATTTTACAATTTTTTCCTTATCCAAATGTTCTCTGGGCCAGTGCCCAAACCTGTATGCTACAGGCTAATTTTCTGACTGCATGTAAAATTAAGAATTGCTGTTAGTTAATGCAGAAGAGAATGAAGAAGCCCAATGGTGTGTGTGTTCTGAATGAAAGACCCCAGCTTTGCACTGCCCAAGAGTAGTGCCCACTCAGGGCCCAGTTCCCACTCACCTCTCAGATTGCCTCTTAAGGTTACCAAGTCTGTCCAGTGACTCCAGATCTCCATTTCAAAGCAACTTACTCTAGCCATCTACACCAATTTTGTTTGAAATCCTTCATCTATTATATTGTCTGGGAAGACACCATGTTAGAGGGGAAACTTTTTTAAACAGGGCTTGGTCTACAAATTTCTGTATTTCACATTCCACCTCAGCCCAGGAATCCAGTAAAACATAGTCTACCTGAAGACAAGTAAGGTAATCATTTTTCTTTTAAGAGTACTTGTGCTTTTTTCTTTGCCTTTATCACCTGTCAGACTTCAGTTCCTCAAGTTTGCAATCAGCATATCATAGTGTTGGTCCCAAATCCAGCTGTGCATGATAACCAAGAACCATCTGTTCAGCTGGTTGAAAATATAGGCATCGGGGAAACTTTTCAGAGTTATGGAAATATTTTCATATCTTTCAGATACTTACGTGCCAGTACTTACAAGACTACATACAACTATTGTTTTACAAACTATACATTTAAATAATAAACTTTATATAAATTGTGTCTCAATTAATCTAGGAATCCCAGAAACATTTCATGGTCTCACACCTGTAGACTCTGATCAAGCCCAGGAATTTTAATGCACTTCATAGGTGACTATAATACACAACTGAATGCAAAGACCAGTTAGAACCATGAAAAAAGCACAATTAGAATCACAGGGCAGGGACTGGAGAGATAGCTCTGTGGCACAAATGCCTGCCTGGCAAGTGCAAAGTTATAAGTTCGAACCCTGGTCCTGCAAAAAAAGAAAAATAATAATCACAGGGCACTTGGGAGGCTGAGGCAGGGGGATCACTGCAAGTTTGAGACCAGCCTGGGCTACAAAAGTGAGCTCTCAAGGCCAGCCTGAACTGCATGGGGGGCCCTGTTTCAAAAGGAAAAAAAAAAAAAAAAAAAAAAATCACAGAGCAGAGTCCAAACATACTTACCAGAAACATGACCCTAGGCAAATTACAAGTCTCTTTTTTCTTCCTGTAAATAAATAAATAAAAAGTAATTACTTCCCAGGGTTGTTAGGTTTAAATATGAAAGAATGCAAAGCATTTAGCAGAAAACTAGGCCTACAATCAAGCACTACAGAACCATTAGCAACCACTTTTTTCATTGTTTATGTGAATGCTATACAAGTGGTACATTAAAATTCTATGAACTTTTGGGGGCTTCCAATCAAGATAACAATGATAGGGAAGGACATTTCCTGGAGCCAGTCACAACTCCAAAGGTTCCCATCATATCAGCAAGGACTAGATGAGAGCTAAATAAAGGTCCCTACACCTTTACCACCAAGACTTACCCTCAGGTTCTAAACTCTCCAACTGCTTGGTGGGTCTGAGAAAGCCAGGCAAAAAATGAAACATTGGATTTCTTGATACCTATTCTTCCTGGGGATGAAATATCAGTGTTGTTTTAATTTGCAGTTTTCTAATGGCCAGAAATATTAAACATTTTTATGTATTTATTGACTGTACTTCATCTGAGAAGCGTCTTTTCATTTTAAATGCTCATTTTTGGATGGGCTCTTTAAATTTGTGGGAGACTCTGATTCTCTTTTTTTTTTAGAATTTATTTTTTCTTCTTTCATCATTTATTTTTATGGCCGGCTCAGCCTGTCCTGAGGGCAGGGCTGGCGCAGCATGTGGTACCAGGAATCGAACCGAACCATGGTCCCTGAAGCCACCCAAGCTTTCCTAAGCAGGCGCTTTAGACCACTGATCCATCCTGCCGGGCCTCTAATTCTTTTTATATTCCAAATAGTCCTGCTTGGGAACTAGCTGGTAATTTTCCCCTGTTCTGTAGGTTGCCTCTTCACTCTGTTGGTGGCCCAGTTTATGCCAAATCTTTTTAATCTGATATGATCCCCATTTGTTCTTTGTATTATTTCTTATTCAGTGGAGATTTTGTTCAGATACTCTTTGCCTACACCTAAGTCTTTAAGTTTTACCTATTTTCTTCCAGTATATTTAGTACTTGTTAAGAGTAATCTTGGGTTTTTGTTGTTGTTGTTGTTTTTGTGTTTTGTGGTATCAGGGATTGAACTCAGACCCTGTGCTTGCCAGGCAAGCACTTATTCTACTAAGCTATTTCCCTGGCCTCATTAAGAGTAATCTTTGGGGCCCGGCAGGATGGTTCAGTGGTCTAAAGCGCCTGCTTGGGAAAGCTTGGGCGGCTTCAGGGACCACGGTTCGATCCCCGGCACCACATGCTGCGCCAGCCCTGCCCTCGGGGCAGGCTGAGCCGGCCATAAAAATAAATAAAGAAACAAACAAAAGTTCTGAAACAAGAATAAATAAATAAATAAATAAATAAATTTCTTTTAAAAAAAAGTAATCTTTTTTAAGTTTTATTTATTTAATTTTTTAATTTTATTTTTTCTTGTTTTTATTTTATTTTTTCTTGTTTCAGAACCTTTGTTTGTTTATTCACTCATTTTTATGGCTGGCTCAGCCCGCCCCGAGGGCAGGGCTGGCGCAGCATGTGGTGCCAGGGATTGAACCACGGTCCCTGAAGCCGCCCTAGCTTTCCCAAGCAGGCGCTTTAGACCACTGAGCCATCCCACCGGGCCCCCAAAAGAGTAATCTTTGATCCGTTTTTAATGTATTATAAGACCTATGGGTCTAGTCAATCACTGTCATGAGGATAGCCAGTTTTCCCAGCACTATTTGTTGACAAGACTGTCCTGCCTCCTGCAAAGGTATTTGGCCCCTTTGTCAAACATAAGTGCACCTGAAGGTGTTTCAGCATACTCTATCATTTCAATGATCCATGTTTTTTTTCCAACACCATGCTGTTCTTATCACTGTAACTTTGTAGTATAACTTGAAGTCTAGGATTGTGAGGCCTTCTGCCTTGTTCTTGTTGCTCAGAATTGCTTTTGCTATTCTAGGTCTCTCCTGTCCCCATATAAATTTTAGGATTGTTTGCCCTAGTTCTGCGAGCAATACTATTTTGACTGGGATTGCATGAAATCTGCCTATCCAGGGCCAGGGAGATAGTTCAGTAGAATAAACACCTGCCTGGCAAGTGCATGGTCCTAAATTCAATCCCTGGTACTGCAAAAACAAAATAAATAAATAAAATAAAAATAAAAAAATAGATCTGCCTATCCAGGAACAGGAGTATCTTTCCATTTCCTGTGTTTTGGTTTGGGGTTTTTGCAAAGTTAACAATATAGTATAGGACATGTTTTGCAATGGTATTTTATAATGAAGCACCCAAGAATCACATTATAAGTGCAAGAAATCTATCCACACACTAAATGCTAACAAATCCAGCTGAGGGCCATAACAATGCCTCCCACCAGTCCAACTGGATGCCTAGCACCCACAACAAAGTTCCATGCAGGGCTGCTTCATGGATATGTGATGGAAAGGCCCAAAGGTCAGTGGTAGAAGCTGGGATGGCTATGCCAGTGGGATGAAGGATCTGTGCTAGCAAGCTGAGGGATCTCAACTGGAGGTAGGAAGCAATGCTCAAAGGAAGCACCAGAGCATCCCCAAAAGTACAACTGTCCTTAGCAACAGTGAGGTCCCAAGTTCCCATCTGGAAAGCCAATGCACCAAGCTTTTTCATGAGGCTGAGCAGTGCACCATCTTCCCCTCCAGAGCCAGGAATCGATGTTCAAGATGAGGACCCAAGCTTCTCCAAAGTTCATCGGGAAAGCCAGTATGGCAAGGTCCTCCAGCAGAATAGCCCAAGAGAACTAGCAGCTTCCAACGGCTCCAACAGATTCCTGGAACAGCATCTCTAACAGCATTTTGGCAGCTTCTCCTGTTCTGCCTTTATGATGATGGCAACATTCCTCAGGTGGGCCTCCCACACTCAGCACCATAGTTTAATTCAGCTGGATGTAAACAGCTGGCCACCAGTTAGCTATCCACATTCTAATACTGTCTCCCATCTCCTTCTTCAGTACTATAGGTGAGAGGGAGAAAAAAAGAATCCTTCTCCATTACTCATGAGAGTGTACACAAGTACTACCACTATAGAAATTAGTATGGAGATTTCTCAAAACATAGAATAAAAATAGAAATCCTGTTTGATCCAGCTATCACCCTTCTTCACAAGCTACAGTCATATTACAATGATACATGCATACCTATGATTATAGAAGCATAATTTATAATACCTAAATCTTGGAAACAGCCCATATGCCCACTAACAGATAAACAGATAAAGAAAATGTGGTATTTAAATACTGAGTACTATGGCCGGGCGTGGTGGCTCACGCCTGTAATCCCAGCACTCGGGAGGCTGAGGCAGGACGATCGGAGCGAGTTCGAGACCAGCCTGGGCTACAAAAGTGAGCTCAGGACCAGCCTCAACTGCATAGCGAGACCCTGTCTCAAAAAGACAAAAAATAAATAAATAAATACTGAGTACTAATGTGCCATAAAGAAGGATACACTTGAGGCATTTTAAGGTAAAGGGATGTAGCTGGAGACCATAAGTTCAAATGAAGACAATTTAAATATCAGTTTCTCTTGTATGAGGAACACAAAGAATAAATGAGGAAAAAAATTACTAGGGAGTAGGAAAATCTTTTTCAAATGGGATGTGGAACAAGTGATGAAGGAAGGAGAACAAGTAATGGAAGTGGGGGAGGGAAGAGAAGGAAAAGAGATTCTCTTAAAAAATTGAAAAAAATGGAACCATCTTTTGCAAATGGAGAGAACAGGGAGGATGGGAAGGGAAAGGGACCAAAAAAAAGAATTAGAATGTTACATACATATACAAGCTTTCTCACAAGGGATGTGATTATTATGTGCTAGAAACATGTACTACCAAAAACAAACAAAAAAAAAAAAAAAAGCAAAAATGAAAAGGAACTTCAGCCTCCCACACTCTCCAAAAATCAAAAAGCAAATAGAAGAGTACCTTATCCAGAAAATATATCTGGCTTCCTTTATGACTTTTCAACTAAGGGTGAAAAATGCATTCCCAAACAAATTCAAAAGTGATCATCCATAGTTTTTGTGTGGTACTTTTAAGCTTACAACATGCTTCCCATCCATGATTTCCTTTGATTAAAGGCAACACCCTCCAGATAGTAACAATAGCTTTCATTCCCTATTTCTTCTAGGTCAGGCCTTGAACTTCACTTTCCATGTTCCACACTTTCATTTAATGCTTACAACCCTATGAGGATTGTACATTGAGAAAACTTCAGTAAAACCCCATAGGAAGTAGTTTACAAAGCTGTTTTCTGAACCTAGGCCTAACTTCAGAGCCCACTCTTAGCAACTGCACATGGCACAAATTAATCCCATCTTATTACCTATTTTAGAGATAACCTGACTGAAACAGAGGCAGAAAGCATCTGGCTCAAGACTACTCAAGAGACCCAAGCTAGGTGTGGGTCCAGACCCTTAGATGCATGGCCCAGTCTCCTTTCCATATCACCCCTAGCTAAGAAATATAAGATATTGCATGCAAAATGGTAACCCAGGGTCCCAAACATCTACCATGATCAAATCTTCTGGTCATCTAGACAGACCAAACAGACACGGCCAAAGATTGTTTTTAGGCCAGACTAGAGGAATACAGTCAAAAAAATAATCAGACCATTGTTAACAGCACGACAGGGCCTTTAACCTAAAACTTGCATTCACTCAGATTATCTCCCTTCTCTCAAATCTGCAACCCACAGGCTGGTGCCCTCTACTGGCAAACGCAAACATCTCTTCTAAGCAAAAGTGAAATTTCACACCAGTGATTTAGGAAGACATAAGTAAATGAATGAATGAATGAATGAATGAATGAATGAATGAATGAATGAATGCTTGCTTGCTTCTTTCACACTCAAGACTGACCATTAATTTTTATAACCTTTTCACATGTGCATACAACTTCAAACTGACTGCATTGATTCTGTCATCTATCTGCTGCATTTGACTTGTTTCCTTTGGTTCTTGCTGGATACAAAAACAAAAACAAAAACAACTGGGTTTATATAAAGAGATGACACACAGTCCAAAAGTGAAGAATACAATGAGGAGCTGACTGTGTAATCCCAGGGCTCAGGATGTTGAGGCAGAATTGCCACCAAGTTCCAAGGCCAATTTGAGCTATATGGGGAGACCCCCATCTCAAAACAAACAAAACACAATGATAACAATGTGTGTGTGTGTGCATGTGTGTTTATGTATGTAACTGAGGCCAGATCTGCACAGCTAGAAATGAGGTATACTAGAATGTTGCAACATAAATCCTACATAAACAGAACACAAAGAAAGAACTGACAAGATGGTTGAAAAAATAAAACATTCAAGGGCAGAAAAGATACTATGGGAACTTAGAAGAAGGCAATTTCGAGTTTGGGAAAACAAGGACACAAATAGAATAAAACCGAGTACTAATTCTGCAGCATTTTTAAAAGTGCATTTGTAATCATGATTATATGCAACTAGATAATTTCATTCATTTAAATTTTTAGAGATGTAACTTTGAGTTTTTGAAAATTTTTATTTGAATAAGAAAAAGATAAAATAGCAATGAGTCTCAAAACAAGTTAGTAGAATGGTTACAACAATACCATGCATATTGTTGTCTTTGTAACAGTTATTCAGAGGACAAGATGCAGACCTGATAGCTTGTCTAAACAATATTAGTACAAACTTTTATTCTCAATGAACTAAGAAAAAGTAGTTGTATACCTATCCTAACTCTCTTGTGTATACACACACACACACATATATATATATATATATATATATATATATATATATTCTTTTTGAACTTTCTAATACTAGGAGAAAACATACCATATCTTGTAAGTAGATTGTAAGTCAAAGATACAGTATGAATCATAAAACAAAAAGTACAAATAATACTCAGAAAAGTAATTAAATGTTAATTAAATTAAATTAAATTAAATATCTCAAAGTAATATTCCAAAATTCAAATCATGAGCACAACTTAAGAGGTCAGACTATGTGTGGATCATATGTATGAACATGTAATCAATTCAGAATACTCACATAGCATTTGAATAGGTTAATATATACAAAGATATCAACTAAGAAAGTTTCCATGGTAGTAAAGAATTACTAAGAATAAAACATAACATAAAGACTGTAATGGTAAGCCGGGCATGGTGGCGCATGCCTGTAATCCCAGCACTCGGGAGGCTGAGGCAGGAGGATTGGTGCAAGTTCAAGACCAGCCTGAGCTACAAAAGTGAGCTCAAGGCCAGCCTCAACTGCATAGTGAGACCCTGTCTCAAAAAGACAAAAAAAAAAAAAAAAGACTGTAATGGTAAATATATGACCAGAACTTCTAAAAGTTTGGGGATAGAATATCACACAAAGTTCTAGAATATGGTGGACATGAACAGTGTCCATGATGCTTACTGATGGTCAGGTGTCACTTGTGGGACTGAGCTACTGCTATTTCCTTGATATCTACCCTGTAGGCCCAGACAGAATCATGACCCATAAGGCGCAGAAGTCCATTTGTACAATATGCTGATGGACATATTCTGCTGCTGGATACAAAATAGTTGAAAGACTGCTGTTGTATACTTTTTCTGCTGTGTTTGCTTGCTCAATTTGGTGGGTTCTTTCCATTCTTCATGGAATTGTCATTTCGATCCGTAAGTTGTATTTTAGCTGTCTGTGTAGGGTTGGCTTTGTCATCATGAAAATCTTTAGTTGTTGTCATGGAAGTATTTTACTTCTCTTGAACTTGAGTTTTGCAGAGTATATCAGTCTGGGCTGAAATTTGTTTTCTTTTCTGAGATTATAGGTGTGCGCCACCATGCCCAGCCTTGGAATTTGTTTTCTTGCAAGACTTGAAGTACTTTGCTTTATGCTCTTCTTGACTTGATGGTTTGTAAAGAGAAATCTTTCATTATTCTAAAGGGTTTTCCTTTTAATGTGATGTTTCTCTTCTCTAGTGGCTTTATACTGTTCCTGTGTTCTATTTCTGGAATCTTGATTATTGTACCTCTGGGTGTGGTTTTAATTGGGTTGATGCTAAAGTTCTATACACTTCAGTTTACTGAATGTCAAATTACTTCCCCATATTTGAATTTTCTGCTATTACTTCTGTCCATATTCTTTTTATATCATTTTACAGACTCTTTCTCATTGATGCCTACTAGTCTTACGTTGTTTATCTTTGCATTATCTTGCAGATGTTGAATTACTCTTGTATCCTAGTTGTTTTTAGATCTTTTTGTACCTCTTCACTAGCTACAGTGGCGTCTTTCAAGTCTGAAAGTCTATTTTCACTTTCACTGAAATGATTTTGCCAGCTTATGACTGAGGTGTTAAGTTCCTATATAGCACTTTGTATCTGCTTCATATATTCTATTACTTTCCTATATTGCTCATTCAAGAATCCCAGTATTTTTCTATTCTCCTCTATTTTTTATCAGTGTCTTCTTTAGAAGCACTTAGTACTTCTTTTATTATAGGTATTATTTCTTAACTTGAGAAATTACTTCTGATCTGATCTCCTCTATACCTTTCTGCAGTTGTTTCTTTACTTTGGATGCTATTATTTCAAAGATTTCAGGTGTGTGATTTCCAGTTTCTTCTATGCTCTTGTCTCCTGTACTCATTCTGGGTGGGCTCCTGGCCTGAGAGCACATTTTTCTCTTTCTCTGTCATTTTGTAAGCCCTGCCTTCTGATCTTTGGTGAAGAGCTTGGTAGAGTTCTTACCTTAGCACCAGGTATCGATCTACCAAGTTGAAACTCATCCAGGCGAGTGTGGCTTGGGTCTGACTGCTGTGCTCCACTTCTTCCTGCTGCAGCCCTTGCAGATGAACCTGCTACACCACTCTGGCAAGATGTTCTGTTCATGGATCAACTGGTTGGGTCTTGTCTCTAGTCTCTGCAAGCAGTTTGTGGCAACTTTCCACACTGAGCCTGTCTGATGGATGAAGTTCCTCTCACATGCCATGCTTTGTTGCTGGGTGAAATGAGTTTCCAGTGGGCCCTGGGTGGTCTCACTCATGTGCTGGGCCTAGTTGCTGAGTCAAATGAGTTTCCAGTGGGCTCACCTGCTGGGCCTGGTTGCTGGGTTGAATCCAAAGATGTAACATTTAATCCTATTTTAACATACTTGCATATTACATCAAATAATTATTTTGTTATAGTAAAATATACATGAAACTTGCCATTTTAACCACTTTTAAGTTATGAATCATTGGTATTAAGTGCATTTAAAATGTGGTGCAATGACTGCCACTATACATTTTTAGAACTTTATCACTCCCAAAACAGTTCTCATTAAATAGTACCTCCCTGGGCCCGGCAGGATGGCTCAGTGGTCTAAAGCCCCTGCTTAGGAAAGCTTAGGCGGCTGCAGGGACCGCGGTTCTATCCCCAGCACATGTTGCGCCAGCCCTGCCCTCAGAGCAGGCTGAGCCGGCCATAGAAATAAACAAACAAAAGTTCTGAAACAAGAAAACAATAATAATAAATAAAAAAAAAAAAAAATAGTACCTCCCTATTGCCTCTTCCCTCCAACCCGTTTTCTGTTTTAACCAAGCACTACATATATGCTAGACTTGTTCTCTTGCCACTGAACTACATCCCTAGCCTTATGTGCTTTCTATGTCTATGAATCTGTTTGTCCTCATGTAAATGCAATCAACCAACAAATGGTCATTTGATGAATGGATAAAGAATGTGGCCTTTACACACAATGGAACAGTACTCTCCCAGAAATGAAGATAAACTTGAGACATCTGTAAGAAATTAGATGCACCTTTAGAGTATAATGCTAAATTTAAAAAAAATAAATCAGACACAAGAGTTTCATTATCACATGGTATTCTCTTCCTTATAGCTAAGATCAAGTATAGTATCTGTTCTTATCAGTTTAAATATCACATGCTGCCAGGAACATAGCTTGGTGGCATCTTGCTGCCTGGCAAGTATGAGGTCATGAGTTCAATTCTTGGTACCAAAAATCAGTATCACATGGTTTTTCTTGTGAGAACAAATGAAAAATGAAGAATAAAAAGACATGTAATAGGAGGTAGCTAATAGATCTTTCTCAAGTGGGAAGGACAAGAGTTGGAGGGGAAAGGTAGGAGAGGGAAAGGGGATGTATTATTTACCTGTACTAACTCCACAAAAGTTATATAAATATTGTGTATTATAAGTACTAATAAAAAATTGACTAATAAAAATTATTTTGTATCTGGCTTATTGTACTTGGTAAATCTTTTCAAAGTTCATTTATGTTCTAGCATGTATCAGAATTTCATTCCTTCTTATATATAACATTCCACCATATATGTATACCTCATTTTGTCTTCCCTTCACCTGTTGATGGACAATGAGCTGTGGATAGAGTGCAATTTAGTTAATAGTTTGCTAATATTTGACGTGTGGATGGTTTCCAATTTCTTTCATTGTAGTTATGATGATCATCTTTATTGAAGAACTGTTTTCCTTTCAGGAACTGTTTTCTTGGGATAAATCCCTAATAATGGAATATCTGTGCTAACATTCCCTAAAACTAAGTGCCCAGATAGGCACCAACCTTATAAGTAGAGCCTCAAAAACAGCACAACTTTTTGTGCATACCACAAACTGAAGATTCGTGATGGTCAAAAGAAAAAAAAAAAAAATTCTCAAAACAAGTAAACAACATGCCTATGGTAGAACTAAAGACTGTAGATCTATAGACTTAAGTCAAATAATTTAAATTACTTTTTTCATAAATTCTCATTGAAAGCAGGGTAACAAAGAAATAGCAAATCAGATAATACCAGGGCTTTTAAAATTAAAATCATGGCTGGGGATATAGCTCAGGGGCATAGTGCCTGACTGCTAAGCATGAGTTCAATTCCTAGTATTTATCAAAAAAGAAAAAAAAAAAAAATTCAAGTCAAAACATAATATTCCTGTTCAAAGTCCTGAAATAATTTTTCATTTAGTAATAGCCAAAATTCTTACAATAGCCTACAAATCTAACCACTGTCTGACCCCTCTCTGACCTAATCAATGGGCTGCTCCTTTTCTTCTCACATTTACAGCAATCCTAAACAATTTGGTGTTTTTAGGCCAGGCACAACTCTGCCAGGGCTTTTACTCTTCCCCGTAAATATTTACCTTGTGCTCAGTCAGCTTGGCTTTAATGTTATTTTCAAAGAGAAAATGGCTCATACCATCACATTCTAAACTGCACAAATACCTTGCCTTTAGGGATCCCTCCAACTCTTCAATCTGATTATACTATCATCTTATAATCTATCATAACTAGTCATATTATCTGTTTCTCCCCAAACATATATAAGCTGTATAAGGGTGTAGATTTTTGCCTTTTATCCTGTGATATTGCCAGTGAAATTATTAAGCAGAAGAGTTAACGATTTTTAACCTCATATGGCAAGAAACAGGAAGACTCCGTAATTTCAGAAAATGAACAATGACACATGATAGGTAAGGATATACATACAGTAACCTAGTTGTAACAGCTAGGTCAAGTTTGGTGATGGCTAGGAGATCAAGTCATTTATAATATTCAACATTTTTACAAAATAATATTATAAAATTATATTAAATTTCTCTAAAAAATTGACAATAGATACATGAACACCATTACTTAAGTTTTACAAAAGGAACTATTTATAAGAATGTATAATGTGCGCTGAAATGCCAAAAAGTTTGCCCTTAAGGAGTATGAAATATTAAATCAGAAGTATCAAAAAGCACTTTTCATGATATCAAATTAGCAAGAAACCAGTAAGAGTACTAATTTTGATTAGAAAATCTATATTCTGTGACAACTGGATGAACAAGTTTAGATGATATGAAGAAACTGATACAGCATCCCAAAACTGAAAGGGATCATTTCAAAAGAAACCTCTTTCCAACCAGAATCCAAGATATGGGAAGAAAACCATGTTCGTCTGTTTCTTCATTTTTCTGTGTGTGGGACTGGGGTTCAAACTCACAACCTTGCACTTGCCAGACAAGGACTTGTGCCACAGAGCTGTCTCCCCGGCCCCCATGTTCATGTTTTGTGCAAAGATGAATAAATACCTGGTGAAAGGATCACGAGCCACAAGAAATACGTAGTTTAATGTCACAAGTATAGTAATATGAGACAAGCCCAACTGATACCCGAGAAGCAGGAAATAAGAAACAGAGCTGGGGGAGGGCTGCTGTCTGTTACAGGTCCCGGAAAGCTGGGATTTACAACTGCTGATAGCAGCTTCTCTTGCTGGCGCCCTGTTTGTTGACCTCTTGCTTGGGATGTTAATGGTTGTCTCCTCCCTTGCTCCTTTTGTATGTTAGCATCTATGTGAACCTAGTGTTAAACAGTAGAAGACATAGTGATTTGTAATCTGTACTCACCAAAGTAGTTTTGCACATTCCTTAGCCTGACTGTAACCCTCAATAAAGGTGAGCTGTTTCTGCAGCTCTGGGCTCACTCAGAGACAAGTCTCAGTGAGTCCTCTGAAGCTTATTCATCAGGTCTTCTCGTCATTTCTTTCAGCACCAACACAAAACATACAACACACAAGTTTACATTAGCAACTATTAGAGGTAATGACAACATTAATCTATTTCAGGTTGTGCTTTAAGTACCATACAAAGCAGTAAAAGGACCAAAGGAGTAAGGGTCCACTTGACCAGGGAAATGCAAGTTGAGAAGACTGCCTCACAAAGACATCTTTCTGAAACCTTCTTGGTAAAGATTCAAGTCATCTATATTCAGCTAAAAGTTCAAATGGCTGGAGAAAGTTTGATACCCATTGTCCTTTCTAACCTTCCTAGTTTGAGTTCTTTTAAAATTATCCACCTTCAAATACCTTTTTAAAATGCTTTACATTTAAAGTATCCCTTAAGAATATGAAGTTCATTCACAAGCAGTTCCAATGTAAAACATTACTTTTTCCAAGCTAGAACTGGGCCTCTTTCTTTGAAATAAACAAATTCTATTTTCAGAGTAAAACCTACCACAAATTGTACACAGACTAACTTTAAATATCAAGAACACCCAAGATACACTAAATTCAAATCCAATGCAAGGCATATTATTCATGCCCATTTCTTACTTTTTAAACTATCACACTTCTGCCAAGTCTGCCTCACAAAGACATCGTTCTGAATCCTTTCTCGTGTCATGTAACTATTTATTCTTAAAAGAAAATTTAGGGACAATATAACCTTTCACCTGAAAACTTGGTTTTGTTTTCATCAGGAAGTGGTACAATCTCTCTAAAAGTTATTTTCTAATAAAAGCATAAAAATTAGCTACTAGCTCAAAACACAGAAGACACAGAAAGAAAATTTAGTAACATCAGATAAACTGCTATAACTGAATAGAGGGTCTCCAAAATATGAAACACAATCTTTGGAACAATTTATTAATCTATGACTATTTCCCATTTATAATCTCAATTGGCTTGTAATTATGTTTATGTCCAGCATCCTAGCTTGATTTTGCTATTAAAATCTAGAAAAAAAAAAAAAAAGCCGTAAAATCATGCAAATAACAAAGGACTTCACAATCTAGCAATCTAAGGGAAATAAGATGTTGGGAATTCAGTCTCTCATGTTCTCCATTCCTATATAAACTGTGCCATGCCCTTTCCCACTTACTCCACATAATTTATCAAAACTACTAACATCTGTAATATTATCCTTGATCCACAATGTTAAAGCTTGTACCTAATGTTCCCCAAGTCTTGTGTTCAGAGGCAGGGCTTTCCAGAATGATTGATGAGGCACTATACTTACCAGATTCATCCACTGAAGAATTTCTATCTGAATATGCCATTAGAAGATGAGGCATCGCCCGGGAGGATGGCTCAGTGGTCTAAAGCGCCTGCTTAGGAAAGCTTGGGCAGCTGCAGGACTGCAGTTCGATCCCCGGCACCACATGCTGTGCCAGCCCTGCCCTCAGGGCAGGCTGAGCCAGCCATAAAAATAAATAAACAAAAGTTCTGAAACAAGAAAAAAATAAATAAAATTTTGGGGCCCGGCAGAATGGCTCAGTGGTCTAAAGCGCCTGCTTGGGAAAGCTTGGGTGGCTTCAGGGACCGCGGTTCGATCCAGGGTACCACACGCCGCGCCAGCCCCGCCCTCAGGGCGGGCTGAGCCGGCCATAAAAATGAGTGAATAAACAAGCAAAGGTTGTGAAACAGTAAGTAAATAAATAAATCTTTAAAAAAAAAAAAAAAGAAGATGATGAGGCATAGTTATAAAGAAGGTAGATCAGGTTGCCACAGGGTGAACAGCAGCTTTCTTATGCAACTAGTTCCACCACACTAATTCTGCTAATAATAGTGTAACTTCCAAATTTCCGATCCAAACTAAACCTCTCAGGTCGTGGGTACTAGTCATAAAAAAAAAAAAAAAAAAAGGGAAAAAGACAACTCATACTGTGGGGGGAAAAAAATTGCCAGTTGCCAGCTATTCCTCAAAGGACTAATAATCTAGAACATAAACTCAAAAGCTCAAAACTTGACCCCTCAACATTTAAACTCAATTCAAAAATCAACACCTGAAATCAAACCAAGACACTTCTCAGATAAAGTAGTAGAAACAGCAAATATATGAAAAAATGTTTGATATCACCCATTTGAGAGAAACAAACTACAATACTGAAATTGCGTTTCACTCCATAAAGAAATCATCAAGCCAAGTGTAGTAAGAGTGCACATCTTTTGTAATCCCACACTCAGGAAGTCCTGAGGATCTCAGTGAGTTTGAACCCAGCCTGGGCTGCACAAGCAAGCTCAAGGGTGGCCTACACTATAGAATGAGATTCTGTATCAAAAACACAAAGAAATCAATAAATAAAGAATAACAAATGATGACAAGTGTGTAGAGAAAGAAGAACCCTCCTCTGTCGTTGGTAGGAGTGTAGACTGGTGCAACCACTGTGGAAATCAGTGTGGAGATTCCTCAAAAAAACAAAATCTAGCGATTCGTTTGATGTAGTCATTCTCCTTCTTGGTATCTTAACAAAAGAATTAACAGTGTCATACCACATCAATATATGCACATCTACAGGTTCAGCAGCTGTTTGTAACAGCTAAGTCTTGGAAACTGCCCAACATCCATGAACTAAAGATGTATTCTGTATACGAAGGACTATATTGCCATATAGACATGTCTATCTAAATGGATGTACCTTGAGACCATACTCTTTTAAGTGAAATAAACTGGACCCTTATTTCAGTATATTGTTTCTATTGTGAGACACCAAGAGACCAAAATGTGTAATAGATAGTGGCAAACCGGAAGAAAATGTTCAAATGAGAAAGAGAGTAAGGGATGGGGAAGGGGAAAAGGTAAGAATGGACAAGAAAAAAAAAAAAAAAAAAAAGACTGGACACAAAGCATTTATAAATGGGGGGAAGGGGGAGCTCAGTAGAATAAGCACAGGCCTGACAAGCAAAGGGTCCGGAGTTCAATAATTTCTTAAAATTAAAAAACACAAAAAAGACTATAAATAAGGAGGGGAGGAGAGCAGGGAGGGAAGATGAATGAGAAAAAAATCAAGATATACTATGTATGGGTACAAACTCACTATGACGAACGTTATCAATGTTATCACTATGTGTAAATAAAATGTACCAATTAAAAAAAAAAGATTTTTTTTCGTTAGTTCAGGCAGCCTTAAGGGTCTGGTGAGACTTAAGCTGGTAATCGAGTTACAGTCCTGAGCCTGAATGCATTTGCCCAAGCAGAGCATTAAATAACTGAGCTATCCAACAAGCTCCCAAAATCTTTTTTAAAATGCCAAGAGTTGTGGGTGCCTGGTATTCTGTCCTCATGAAAATAGTGACTAATATCCATAGTCACTACTGCTCATACTTATCTCTAAAACACTCACACTTCCTTAATTATTTAAATCCGGAGCCAGATTAAATTGTGGGTATCTTGACAGGAGGGTTAATCCTTATTCACCTAATACTTACATTTTTTCTGAATGCATATTAAGAACAAATCTAAAAGTTCTTCTTGAAGGCTGCTAATGACCAAGTATGACTAAAGAACAACAGTACCAAATCTGAAAGAACCTAAGCAAATATGTATCAGAAAATTCATTGATTTATCTAAGTTAAATAATTTGATCTAAATCCACACTTCACTAGCAATTCAAATTTGTTGCTTGCCTCTGATCTAGAGCAAACTCTTCAGGCTTGTTATTTTTTTGAAAAGTTTCTTAAGGGGGGCTGGGAAGATAGCTCCATCCTGGCAAGTTCAAGGTCGTAAGGACCAAAAAAAAAAAAAAAAAGTTTCTTGAAAAAGAGGCAATTCATTTAAACTGAAGGCAGATCTTACACTGAAAACCCTCTATTGACAAACGAATCAGTAATATTATGCTTAAATTTCAGGTAGAATAAACTAAAAAGAGCAAAAAACCAAACACCAAACACTCTACTATATTTACAATTATAAAGTAATCTCACACCTTATTGTATAGTTTCTTCACAAAATAAGACCACTATTGTATAGTTTCTTCCAAAAAAGGCTTCTTTTAATGGAGACAAATTGTATTTTTAAACGTTATTGAAAATGCTTTAAATTAGGAAAATGATAAAATTGAAATATTAAGACTATAGAATCCATTATCAGAGGGAAAGAGAAGAGGGGAGTGGAGGAGAGCTGGAGAAAATGAGCATAAGCATATCTAGCAATTCCTTGCAGAGCTCTCAGATTTCCTGCATTCCTGCACATTGGTACAACAAATGGCTTCAGTCAAACCCTTATCATCCTCCTCCTCGGATATGTTCTAAGTAGCAACATAAATCCTACAAAAGGAGTTTGAAATTATCATCAGAACACCACCTAGAAATGTTCTAATCATTAAATTACAGTCTATTGAGGCTATAAAATGCCAGATTGTTAAGTGATAGAGCTCCACACCCAAGTAAAGACGTCTCAGGTATTGAAACACATGTATAATAATTATTCAGATATATAAAACCTCATTTTTGCTCTAAAAAAGAACAAGTATCCATGCAAATGAGATTATGATCTAGAAAAAACTTGGAAAGATAAGTTATGTACAGATATGAGTTTAAAAAATATTTTTTACAGGATGATTTATTAAAAAATAAGCTAAAAGGTCCAGGTATCTTATTCTCAGTAACTATATGATCTTACATAAAGTATTTCCTATAAGCCTATAGTCAATAATTAAAATGAAGATAAAGACATCACTTCATAAAAAATTTTTTTTTTTAAATTGTGGCAGACTCAGCCTGTCCTGAAGGCAGGGGTGGCACAGCATGTGCTGCCAGGGGTCAAACCACAGTCCCTGCAGTTGCCTAAGCTTGCCAAAGCAGGTGCTTTAGACTGCTGAGCCATCTCACTGGCCCAACACTTCACTAAAGACTAAAATAAATGAAAACTTACTACGAAGCACAAAGCACATATACAGTAGGTTTTATATTTCTGCAGTTTTTTGGTTCAGAAAATTCTTAAGTGACAAATGTAGGCATGAAAAAAAAAAAAAAAAAAAAACAGTACTCGCATTCTTACAGAACTGGAGAAAACAAAACGGAAACCCAGAAATACAAGTCTTCACAGATTAGTAGTTATATAATTGAACTGAGTTTACTCTAAGCCTTTAAGATAAACAAGTATATACATTACTATGTAGTCTACTAGAAATACACAAGAGAACTGCTTCGTCCTCACTGTCTAGCATTCAGCTCCTGTAGCCTACTCATCAGTTAAGAACACCTGATAAACATTTAAAATGCCAATCACCCTTTCATTATCTATTAAAGCAAGAAAATGAATCTCAATTCCATTAAGAGAACTATCTTAAAATATGGTAGACATGCTGTGGAACACTACACAAATTAGATGCTCAAGTATGTTTACATAAAACAAAACTGCATTTTTAAAACTTAACGCAGGTGAATTACAAAAAAAAACTCTGAATATACAACTAATAGTGGTTATAGAGAAGAGATTACCTTTATTGATATGATTTTTACTTTGTCTAGTTTACAAAGTTATTGAGTCTAATTTATTTTTAAAAAATACCAGCCCAAACAGTAATACTGGAATATTGGAATTGTTTAAAGTAAAGAGAAGTTACTTTTGGTAGTGGTAGGTTTAATCTCAAGGTACCTTATAACTGAAAAAATTTTAATTTCTACTTTTAATGAAGGAGTATGAGACAAGGACATATTAATAACCTGCAGAAAGATACTAAAAAAAAGGGAATTTTATCACCATGGTTTAGTCACCATTGCTGTTTCAAAAGGTCAAAACAGGGCTGAAAGGAACACTTTCCCAATCATTACACCATTACATTGATAAAGTCTCTAAGGAAGACTTTCCCTAATTGCAAGTTATTCTTTTGGGTAAAATCTACACACTGTCGGGATGTGGCTCTACTCAAGCCAACCCAATATCCTGTCTGCTTTCAACTACCAAAGTCAAAGATTAGCAAAGACTAATTTAAAATCTAAATTCTCTCAAAGCATAAGCACACTTAAAAGGAAAATAAAACTTTACAAATCAAACTCTGTCAGTATCTGGTTGAGGGAAAGAACCATAAGTGGCAAATTCTCAAACATCTCAATTCTTTAATATTTTTTTAAATGGAATTTATATTCCAAATCACCAACTTATAGGAAGAATCAGTACATTCACTAAGACTTTCACAGCATTACAAACCTTAGCAATTTAAGAGAACTGAAATTACCACCTTTAAAGCCCTTCCAATGGTAATTCCAGAGTTTATACTTTAAAAATACTATACAGATCCTCTTTATTAATCTATCCTGCACCACCTCCTCTCATACTTACATTTAAAATTCATTCTCATAGTAAAAGGATCAAAACAAAACTAGTTGTTCCTTTACCCAAAAAGCCACATACACCAAAAATGTTCACATAAAACTGACCAGAGGAACCCAGACAAAATTAAGTATCACTATGCTTTTCCTTTCCCCAACATCAGCCTTGATTACTGAAACCTGTTATGGCTAAGGACATAAATGTGAACATACTATGAGTAAAATGGGCTGCGTTCCTACTTGTCCTTTCATGTAAGTTCATTTTCTAAAATTGTAAAGGACATTGACTACATAGGGAGTATAAAATGAATGCAACCCTTTTACAAGATTAATTCCAACTGATCCACAGAAATGTTTATTTCCCCCAAAGGTAAATAAAAGCCAAGCAGAGTAATACTTAACAATGAAAGATTTAAGCAAATCCTCAGGTCCTCCCCAAAATCCAGGTCAAATTATCAAGTGAAGCAGCCCACACGTAGTTTGTATAGTACTAAAAGTAAAAAACAAAACAGAAAATTAAGTAAACAGCGTAACTTGCACTTAACATTACTTCATGTGCAAAAACTTCCACATTTGCGAGACCATTTAAATATTTGCTCAAAGCATTAGCTATCCTCTGAAGTACTACAGTGAACCAAGAACCTTGCCTTAGGATCTTTACCTCTCCCTTTAAAATCCTGACAATTAAAAACATTAAGGCAAAAATTAGGCCCCAAGAATTATACAGCAATAATTAAAAACAAACTATTAAGCTGGGAGTGGTGGCGCACGCCTATAATCCCAGCACTCTGGAGGCTGAGGCAGGAGGATTGGTGTGAGTTCGAGACCAGCCTGGACTATAAGTGAGCTCAAGGCCAGCCTGAACTACGTAGCGAAACCCTGTCTCAAAAAAGACAAAAAACAAAACAAAACAAAAAAACCATTAATATTTTTACTCCATGTTTTCAGCAGCTAAGTATACTTAAGCTCTCAATTTCAAATCAAAACATTTCTTATAACACAAAATCAACTTCAGTTTCAGTAAGTACTCTGAATCCACCCACCAGATTATATATACTCACTCAATCATGTAAATAATTGAATTCTTTATTTTTAATATCCATAAACGTTGCTATTCTATATATCTGTCCAAGAAGGAAATTTTCTCCTAGTATCAGGGTTGGTTGTTTTTTTTTTTTGTTTTTTTTTTTTTTTGTATAAACAACAACTTGAATTCTATTGCAGGAAAGGGCTACAAATATACACGTTTAACCAAGCAGGATACAGATATTTTGCTTTACAACTTGCACCTAAGTTATCAGTGTACATAGCTGGTTCACTAGGTATCATAACAATTTGGGGCCATTACCCAAGCTATGCATAGCAATTTACATTTTTAATTCTCATGAAGGGCAAATATAATAGCTATATTCTTGTGAGGCCCACTTCAGTTACAAGTAAATGTGTAACTTTCAAGTTTGCACAGATCTTCCATGGCAAACTTCTAAATCTGATGCAATTGTCCTAAACAATTTTCAGCCAACTGTCTTCAGCTATACTGCCCTTCTGCCAGTAGACGGTGCTACAAAGGTTGGACTTTCGTAAGGGTAACAGTTCAGATACAGGAAAAAAATGTCTTAAACCTGCTCTGGAAGTGCAAAAATGTATCTGAGGGTAAAATATAACCCTTATTTGTGATCAGTACAGACAGACCAATAAGGGATAAAGTAGGCCATCTCAGAATTTTTAAACAGTTTATAAGAATGAAAACACATGCTTAACAAACTACTTTTTAAAACTACACAGTACATATTTTAAGTAAATTCTCACAGAAAAAAAATGCCCAACCATGTCAAAATAAATTGTTTAGTACATACCAAGAGATGGATGCACAGAAATAATTTTTAAAGCCACACATCCACCACTTTAAAATTTTTACCTGTAATGGTTAAAATTTAACATGTCACTAGCAGGACAAGAAAAAGGAAAAATAACCTCACAGGACTCTTTTTTAAGTTTCTCAAAGTACACATCAAGATTTAACACAAAATATCTTCAACTAATAACCCTTAAAATGGTACGGAATGGGTCCTAGGAAAAAAATGTTAGCCATGTACGGTCAAACACAATGATTTATTAAAAATAAAACGTAAAAATGATTTTTGTACATATGCTTCCAAATTTCAGGCATGGAATCCAAGTAGGTTTCGTAGAAAATGCTGTAGCCAGTTATCAAGTACTTACAACAAAGTAAACTACCCCCCACCCCCACCCAGGTTTTGCTACAATCAGCAAGTTCACTCCCTCCCCGCCAAAAAAAAAAACACAAATTAAAACAAGACATCTTGCTAGTATAAAAACGACCAAGGTCCAAGTAATAATAAAAAAATAGAGTCCATCAATGACTGTAACACAAAATGTGTATGTGGGGCCGAGTCCATCTTCAGAGGGAGACAAGAGAAGTGGCAGGCAAACAGGGGAATACCCCCAGGGCGAACAGCCGTAACAGCGGCTCCCCCAAGGGCAAAATAAGAAAGGGGATGGGGAGGAAGAAAGGATTTAGGAGTTGACCCCACTTGGGTTGTTGAAAAGAGCTACCCCCTAGAATAGCCACTCCCAGGTATTTTCTTATATTTTAGAAGGAGCTGCCCCCGTAGCCACCCCCACCGCCGTAGCCGCCTCTGTAAGGTCCACTGTTACTGCGACCGCCCCAGCTGCTGCCTCCGCCGCCGCCGCCGCCGCTTTTCATTGGCCCGTATGAAGACTGGTGCTGGCTGTAGCTGCCGAAGCCGCCGAAACCGTTACCGTAGTCGCTGCCACCATAGGAAGAGCCGCCGCCGCCGCCTCCGTAGGCATTGTAGCCGCCTCCACCGCCGCCGCCGTAGCCGCCGTAGCTGTTGTAACCGCCACCGCCGCCCTTGGACAGGCCGTTCTGATCTCGACCACCGCCGCGACCCCGGCCGCCCCGGCCGCCCCGGGAGGACCGGGAGCCGCCGCCACCGCCGCCACCGCCGCCGCCGGCGTGGATATCTTCCTTGGGGACGGCCTTCTTCACCTCGACGCGGTGGCCCTGGATCGGATGGAACTTGACCACCGCGGCCTTATCCGCCGCGTCGTGGTTCTGGAAATACACGAAGCCGAAACCGCGTTTCTTGCCCGATTGCTTGTCGGCGATGATCTCGGCCTTCTCCACCGTGCCGAACTGCGAGAAGTGCTCGATCAGGTCGCCCTCGGCCACGTCGCCCTTTAGGCCCCCGACAAAGAGCTTCTTCACCTTGGCGTGGGCCCCGGGCCGCGCCGAATCCTCCCGGGACACCGCCCGCTTCAGCTCCACGGTGTTGCCGTCCACAGCATGGGGCGAGGCGGCCATGGCGGCGTCGGCCTCCTCCACATTGGAGTAGGTCACGAAGCCGAAGCAGCGCGAGCGCTTGGTCTGAGGGTTCACCACCACCACGCAGTCCGTCAGAGTCCCGAAGGCCTCGAAGTGGCCGCGCAGGCCCGACTCACTCGTCTGCACGTTGAGCCCTCCGATGAACAGCTTGCAGAGCTGCGAATTCTCCATCTCCACGGCCCGGGCCTTGCCCCCGCCCTGCGAGCTCCGAGGCTTCGCCGTCGCCGCTACCTTTCGCCGAGGCCTTTACACAGCTTGGGCCCAGCCTCCGCTGGAACCGCCACCGCCGGCCACCGGCGGGGAAGGGAAAAGGGAAGGGGAGGGAAGGAAGGAGAAGAGGAAGGGGGAGGGAGGGGAGAGGTGCCGGCTAGAGGGCGAGCCGAGGAAACCGGGACAACCGAGGCCGCCACTCCCGCCACCTCCGCTCCCCTATCTGGGCACCACACAAAGAGGCCGCTGAACGCGCGCGCACCCTTCCCGAGGCGTGCGTCACCAGCGACGTACGGCAGCTCTGGGCTGCCCGCCAATCCCCACCTCGCTCCCGCTAGTCCCGCCCACCGCGCCGCAGCGCCGCTCTCGATCGCGGTCTCCCCACCCTCCGAGGTCTGTTGAAGTCCTAGGCCTGCTAAGCTGTTGTGGTCTCAGCTGCTGTTCTGCTTCCATTCCCCGGAGCCTCAATGATGTACGACAAGGAACCTTCCAGGTCCTCCGCTCACCTCGGCCATTTATTTCCTTCCAGCCCCACGGCTGTTCCCAGTAATAACCCCCCTCCCTGGTTCATAGCCCCTGGCCCAACTCCGCAGTGGCGTTCGCGCCAGCCCCTTGAGAGACGTGTGGGTTCAGCCAATCACCGCGATGACTCGCACCCACTTCCGTTTTCAGACGCTGTTGCGCGCTCCCCGGCGATCAGTTCGGAGGGCCGGTTAGTGCGCAGTCTTCCTGGAGTGCTCACGTCTCCGCATGCCCCACCCCTCAGCGCTTGGGCGCCTGGCGACAGAGGAAACAGCGAAGGCGTGGGCCGTTCCCAACGGATATGGCCTAGGGCCCCACGCGCGCGGGCTTTTTGAAAACTTGGCTGTTGGGGCTTGGGGGCCTGGAACCACCCGCGACGTCTTAACCAGCCCGCTGCCCACTCCCGATCCCTTATCGATGGAGGGCAGAGGCCTCACTTAGGCAGAGTACTAACCATTCACAGTGGGTCTGACCTGGTGTAGGTCAGGTAAACTAAAATTTTAATAAATCCTCACCAATAACTAGCCCTAGCCAGTAAAACACAACAGGGTGTCCAAACCACTTAACACTTTACACCCCAGACAGAGGCAGAGACCCTTGCCACGCTCACTGCATGCAAAACCTTCCCTGCAGTGCTCCTCAGTTCCTCTTTATAATTTTCAGCAGGCACTTAAATGAATGTTTTACATGTTGAACTTGCATTATGTACTTGTGGCTTCTTTTCAACCAAAATTCTATATGAGTTCAATCAGCTGGAGGGACTTGAACAAATAAACATGTGCTCCTGATAACTACAAGTATCCTCGCTTAGGAAAGACTACAAAATAAGTGACTTTTGTTACCATCTAGCATGGGTTCTTGCTTTAGTGATAATAGAAATTAAAAACCAAATAATGAACTTTCAGGAAAAAGTTTTGATTGAAAGGTGAAAAGGACTTGGGGTCATACTAATAAGGATCAGAAAGACCCTTTAGTGGAGCCTGTATACCAGTTTTATGGGGTACCTGTGATTTGGGTTGAGTAGATCATTACCTCAGTCCTAGTTTCATAGCTCAGGTTGAATCCTCATGACTTGAAGGGAAATTCAGTCTTTGTGGGAGGAATTTCATCACTTCAGGGACAACTCCAGTCATATGACGCTCTTACGGAATCCAACGTGGTCATAGGAATCTTTAGGGCAAAGGTAATCTGGATGCAGATGTTTTTGGTCTTCAAGGATAATGACATTGGCTACATAGAGTTAGGGATAATAAGTACTGTATCAGAGTTTTACTAGAGGAACAAATATAACACAAGATGTATAAATGTAGGGTTGGCCATTAAATGATGGTCAACCACACAGTGTGATGAGGAAGCATGCAGAGGCTGTTTGCACAATGGAGATTAAAGGATTCAGTCCAAGACATAGAGTTTGCTGCAGTGTTCCATACAAGTCCACATCAGGAAGCCAATGAGTGTGTGACAGAGGACTGAAGGATCCAAGGTGGAAGCTGAAGAGTCTGTGCTTCTATAGAAGCCAGTAGATGATGTTCAAGCTGACTTCAAAGACTGAGTTCCTCCCAGGAGATAGAACACTACATCCTCCCTCGGTTCCCTTTTATATCCTTTAAGGAGTCACTCTAGGGTGGGGCCACCACAACCTAGTGTGTGGAATTGAACCAATTAATTTTTTCACTTTTAAATTGACACAACTGATCAACCACTGCAAGTACTCCCAAAATAGCATGTCTTATATGAGAAAGAATTGACCCAGGTTATAGTTCTTCTAGATTTTGTCTGAACTACCTATAGAAATTTTACTTGATCCTTGACTTAAAGTTCAGTACAACATTCAGCCTGTTTTCCCAAATTGTTGCTGAATACTTCAGAATATAAATGACTCTTCTTCAGTATTTACCACGTAGTTTTATTTTATTTTTAATTTCTTTTTTATTACTTTTAATAAAAGATAATATAAGAGTTTCAAAACATATTAGCACACACACAATAATTGACACACTGCATATTGTTTTCCTCATAAAAGTTACACAGAGCACAGGGTGTAGACATAAATTTTCTAATCAATATTGGTTCAGAAAAAAAAAAAACTTTTTCTCTTTGAATTAGGAGGAAGTAGTTGTATACATAGTTCAATGTTTTATAGTTGCAGTGGGTTACCAGTGAAACTGGCAATGTTGAGGCTGATTTAAGCCTCTTATAGCTCACCATACTAATCTAGCTCTGCCTTTTATGCCTAGTAATTAAGCTTTTCTGCTGGGTAATCAAGGATAAGTTAAAGCAAGACCTGTCTAACAAAACTTTCATCATTTGTACTACATAGTTTTAGAAGCTGCTGGTTGCACAATGTCTCATGTTAACTGTTTCCCACCTCTTGTATTCTGATTGACACAGAAATTCAACAAATAGAAGTGATATAATCATGATATAGAGCCCATCATGGGGACAAAAGGGAGATCATCCCTGGAACCTTAACTGTTACTTATCAAAAACAAGATTTGTGATGAAATGTAGGCCATCTTGTTTTACTTAACTATTGGTCATTATTAGGCCCAAGTAGAAGAGTCACAATTTTTGGCAAAAAACACCTGTAAGTCTCCAATTGTCTCAAAAGAAAACATAAATAATGCTTTTGATAGGTAAGAGGGTAAGGACCCTGAAATTTGTTTTTTATACCTATCGTAGTCTCTATGTCATAGTCATATCACTTCCATTTGTTGAATTTATGCATGTCAACCAAGGTATATAGGTAGGGACACAGTTAACAGGAGGCATTATATGACCAAGATCCTACAAATCATGAGGTAAATACTGAGGAAGTTAAAAGGATTCATTTCCTGTAGCATCTGAGAAGAATTTTAGAAATAAACGATGTAGTAAATCTGCAAGTCAAAAGCTGAATAAGATTTCTAGCTTGAGTAAAATCTGGAGGAAATATAGTGGCAATGAGTGAAGCAAATGATTTTGGATAGGAAAATAGAAGCAGAGAATGTTGAGGGTCTTTTCTATTATAGAATTCTTTAGTGTAGTGATTTATTAACTGGTGGTCAACTTGTTACACCCAGCTGAATTGAACTACCATGATGCTAGGTGTGGAGGCCCACATGAGGATTGTTGCCAGCAGCATAATGGCCAGAACTGGAGAAGCTGTTGAGAGGCTGTTACAGAAGCTGCTGGTTCTCCTGGGCTATTCCGCTGGGGAACCTTGTTATGATGGCTTTCCTGGAGAACTTGGTCGTTGTCATCAGAGGAGAAGTTCAGGACCTTGTTATCACTGAGAGTGGCCATGGTTTATTTTGGGGGAGCTCTAGTCCTCCTCTTGAGCATCACTTTCAGCCTCTGAAGGGGAAAATGGTGCACTGCTCAGTCTCCTGGAGAACTTTGTCACACTGACTGTCCTGATAGGACTTAGCTTTCTTTATCACTAGAGGAGCTTGAGACCTTAGTGTCACTAAGAATGTCTATAGTAATTGTTGGGGGAGCTCTGCTCCTTACCTTAAGCTCTGCTTCTTAGCACCAATTCAAATACCTCAGCCTGCTAGCACAGATCCATTGTCCCCCTGACAAAGATTTTCTAGCTTCTGCCACTGACCTTTGGGCCTTCTCAGTGCAGATTGTGGAAGGAGTCTTGCAAGAGACACTGTTACAGGATCTAGGCCTCCAATTGAGCTTGTGGGAGACATTGTTATGAGGTCTAAATTTTCAGCAGGACTCATATAAGGTATAAGGATACAGCCCGTCAGCTGGAGTATTTGGTGTTTAGTGGGTAGACAGATTTCCTGCACTCTTTGTATATGACTCTTTGGGTGATTCATTATAAAATAATGTCCTGCATTATATTGTTTGCCTTAAAAAGCCCCCAAACTATGCCATTTAACTAAGAAATTTGAATACCATATTATGTTAGAGGGGCTTAAAGTTTGAGGGAATACATACTAGAGCCTGGCTCTACAACTTACTATGCAATCATTGATGTTATCCTTTGAAAGGTTCAAACTAGGCTACTGAGACAGCTCAAAAGTCTAAGTGCCTGGCAAGCACAAGGACCCGTGTTTGATTCCTGGTACTGAATGCCCTGTCTACTCCAGAACTCTGGGCACAGTGGTAGACACCCAAAATCCTAATGCTGGGAGGCTGAGACTGGAGGATCACTATGACTCTGAACTGGGTATCAAGACCCTGTATCAAAAAAAAAAAAAAAAAAAAAAAAGTTTAATCCTATCTTGGTTACTTTTTACAAAATACCAACACCCAAAATGAAGGAAAGAAAGATTTATTTACCTCACAGTTAATGCAGGTTTCAGCCCATACTCTGCTGGCTCCCAGGTAAATGGCCGCAATCCATGGCAGCAGAAAACAACAGAGTAGAGGAGGAGCAACAGCTGTGGTGTCCCTCAAGACTCTCTCTTTTCCTTCTATGCTAACTGAGAAGACTGGTGCTCCACCCTTCTTCAAAGTGGCACAGCTATGAAGTGCTTCTGAAAAGACCAGAACTCCTCCCAGGAAGTGGGGTGCAGAAGCCTTCCTGGACTCCTTTATATACCCTTTTGTGCTGAGTCACTCTGGAGTGGGTCCTTCCCACACAGTGCATGGAATTGACAAGCAGATCCTGACATAATGTATCAACCACCTCGAATTCCAACCCTTGGGAGGCAGGAAGATCCCCACAAGTTTGGCAGGCAGTGTGGGGTACGTAGTGAGTTAATTACAGAGCAAGATCCTGTCTCAAAGAACCAAAAATACTTGACCCATCAAGCATTGTGGTGCATGTTTGTAGTCTCAGCTACTCCACAGGCTGAGACTAGAGCCCAGGAATTCAAGGCCTGTTTGTGCAACACAATGAGATTCCTATCTCAGAAAGAGAAAAACAAAAAAGGAGGAGAAAGAGCAAAGAAGAGAAAGTAACCACTTTTATTACCTTAAAAAAGAAATAAAAATATCTCTATATGAAAAAAAGTAAATGAGACTTTGCATGTAAATAGGAGCAAAATGCCTGGTGCATAAGGGTACTAGTTTATCTAACCATATACATATGCCACATGCTGGGAATGTGACAATAAACAGATAAAAATCTATTCTACCAGGGCTAGTGGCACATATCTGTAATCCTAGCATTTGGAAGACTAAAGCACAAGGATTTCCATGAGTTACAAAACAGCCCAGGCTCCATCAGGTCAAATAGAATTATGCAGCAAGACCCTGTCTCCAAAAGAGAAATCTAAATAACCAATAAAAACATGAGGAAAAAAATTCTAACTTCCCCAAAGTTGATCTATTGAGCATTTAGGGAAAGAAGTAAAAAGTAACAGCTGAAATACATGAAATGATAAAAGAAGAGACATAACTAAGTTGGTAAAAGAATTCATAAAATGACTAGTGAGCTTACAGAAAACATTAATGAATATAGTTAACTGAATAAGATGAGACAAAACATGGATGACAAATTTAGCAAAGAATTAGAATCCATGAAAGATTATCAAACAGAAATCCAGGAGATATAATTCTGTTGAAAGTATGGGCAGCAGAAGTGACCAAGATGATACAGAGTGTCAGAACTACAACATATTTATATAATGCAGATGATCATGTGCTCAAAGATCACTTCTGAACAAGAGAACATAAAAAAATAGAGCCAGTACCTTCTAGATGATGCAAAGACAACTAATCTAAGATAAAAATTGAAAACTAATCTAGAATAATTTTTTTAAAAATCAGAAGACAGTCTAAATGGCATTTTAAAAAACTTCATAGAAATAGCAGATATTCCAAGTTTGTGCAACAGAGACAAAGCATATAGGAACTCCAATAGCAATGATCAGAAGAGAGTTTCTCCATGCAACGTCACAGAGAAATACTAGAAGTGCAATACAAGGACAGAATCATAAAATCAATTAGAAAAAAAAAGATATTAGAATTATAGTAGATCAGGCCAGCAAGATGGCTTAGCAGACTAAGTGCCTGCTTTGGCAAGCCCAAGATCCAGGGTTTGATCCGAAGTCCCATATGCCACACTAGCCCCACCCCCAGGGTGCACTGAGCCAATGAATGAGTCCGGGGGTTGTGGCATGTGCCTGTACTCCAAGTGCAGGGGAGGCTAAAAACTGGAGGATCACTACCAGTCCAAACAACATAGTGAGACCCTGTTCCAAATACATGAAGAAGAGGAAAAAGAAGGAGGAGGAGGGGGAGGGGAAGGGGGAGAGGGAGGGCGATGGGGAGAAGGCGAAGAGGAAGAAGAGGAAGAAGAGGAATTACAGCAGACTTCTCAAAACAAAACATAGGGGCCCGGTGGGATGGCTCAGTGGTATGGCTCAGTGGTCTAAAGCGCCTGCTTGTGGAAGCTTGGGCGGCCTCAGGGACCCCGGTTCGATCCCTGGCACCACATGCTCGTCCCCCTGCCCTCCGGGCAGGCTGAACCGGCCATCAAAATGAGTGAATAAGGGGCCAGGGAGATAGCGGGAGATAGCTCCGTGGCACAAGTGCCTGCCTGGCAAGTGCAAGGTCGTGAGTTTGAACCCTGGTCCCACCAAAAAAACAAAACAAAAAAAAAAGAGTGACTAAACAAAGGTTCTGAAACAAGAATAAAAATAATAAAATGAAATAAAATAAATGTAAAAAATGACTGAAGTTTTTCAAGCTCTGAGAGAAAAATGATTTATAGCCCAGATTACTATATCCTATAGAACGTTTAAAATTAATGGGAGGGGCTGGGGAGATAGCTCCGAGGCACAAGTGCCTGCTGGGCAAGTGCAAGGTCATGAGTTCGAACCCTGGTCCCACAAAAAAAAATAAAATAAAATAAAATTAAATTAAATTAAATTAAATTAATGAGAAAATAAGGTCTTTCCATTGCAAAGCACACCTTAAGAAATGGGTTCAAGGCACATTCATTTATTTTTTCAGAAATGACATAAGTTTATTCTTTATGGTAAAATAGTACTCCATTGTGTGTAAACATCACATTTTTAAAATCTACCTGATTATAGGCCACTTGCAAGATTTATTATTATGAATGTGCTGTTACAATCATGGATATGCATGTATCAATATAATATAATGGCTTTAACTATTTCACAAAGATACCTAGAGGGAGTATGGTTGGGTTAAATGGAATTTTTAAAATCTACCTGATTATAGGCCACTTGCAAGATTTATTATTATGAATGTGCTTTTACAACCATGGATATGCATGTATCAATATAATATGATGGCTTTAACTATTTCACAAAGATACCTAGAGGGAGTATGGTTGGGTTAAATGGAATTTCTAGTTTCAGTGTTCCTTAACACTGTAAGATTAAATGAAATAAATCAGACACAAAAGTTTGTCACATTTCCCTTAAACGGTAAGCTCAAAGTGAAAATAAAGAACAAAATACAGTATGGATAAACAGGAAGTGGGTGTGATAAATTTTTAAGATATGAGAAGGCGATCAAGAGATACATAGAGGGCCCGGTGGGATGGCTCAGTGATCTAAAGCGCCTGTTTAGGGAAGCTTGGGCGGCTTCAAGGACCACAGTTCAATCCCCAGCACCACATGCTGCACCAGCCCTGCCCTCAGGGTGGGCTGAGGCGGCCATAAAAATGAGTAAATAAACAAAGGTTCTAAAACAAGAAAAATAAATAAATAAATAAATCAATAAATAAAATTCTTAAAAAAAAAAAAAAGAGAGATACATGGAGGTGGAAGAGGGGAGGGAAACAAGAAGTGGACTTAATAGATATCTACAGAGTGTGCTACCCAACAGCAAGAACGCACATTCTTCTCAGGAGCACAGGGACTTTATCTATAATACACCACATATAGCCCACACAGGATATGGTAATAAATACAAAAGAATCACAATTGCCCCATACAAATTATCAGGTTGTAGTGTAATGATACTGAAATCAATTGCAAAGTGCCCATAGAATTACTCAAATACATGGAGATTAAACTGTACAATCTGACAAAAGTTACATGTTTTGTTATACAGGTCTTGCTTTAACTTTCCCTTAACCACCCAGCAGAAAAGTTTAACCATGAGACATAAAACATGAAGCTAGATTAGTATGCTGAGCTGTAAAAGGTTTAAATCAACAGCTTCCTACATTGCCAGTTATTCTAATAATCCATTGCGATTATGGAATAATGGACTATGTATACAACTACTTTCTCTTAGTTCAATGAGAAAAAAATTTTTGTACCAACAATGATTAGAAAAATTATCATGTCTACATCCTGTGCTCTGTGTAACTACTATGAGGACAATAATATGCATTGTATGAATTATTGGGAATGTACTACTAATGTGTTTTGAAAATGAAAACAAAATAAAAGAAAAAATAAACCATATAATTAATAATGATTAATGAATCACAGAAGAAAGCAGAGAAGAAATTAGACAATTCTTAGAATTGAATGTTAATGATACTACAACATGCCAGAACATATGCGGCATAATGAAATCATTCCTAAAATGAAAGCTTATGGCTATGACTGCTTACTTCAGAAAAAGAGTGACCCAAATAATTAAACTAAGAATGCAACTCAACAGTATAGGAAAACAAGGACAGCCAAATATAAAACTTTCATAAGGAAGAAAATTATTAAGATCAGAAAAGAAATCAATTAAATTGAGACTAGAAAAATAATAAACTAAATCAATGAATCAAAGAGCTGTTTCTTCAAAAGAACAAACAAAATAGCCAAACTCATCTTACAAAAAGAGGAAGAAGAAAAAAGAAAAAAAAAAAAAAAGATCCACATCATATAATTAGACATAAAAAGGCTAAATCACAATACATAGTGACAAACTCCAGATGACTATTAGTAACATTTGAAAAACCTGTACTCTAATAAATTTGAGAAGCAAAGCATAGAATCCTGCTGTTAAGGTGTGTGTCCTGATGTCCCCCCAAAGCCTCATAGAGGCTTGGAGCTGGCTGAACCTAGAGTGTGATTGATTCATAGTTCAATGCTGGGATGAAAGGTGAGTGATTGCTAGACCAGTACAGCACTGGATTGACACTGCCCTGATCCAGCTAGACTTGATACAGCATAAGGAATATGAAGAAGCTTGTCTCAGATTCTCTTGTTACTTTTGCTGTGCTCTACCTACCATAAACTGCTCTCCTCTGTGAAGCTGCCCTGCCTTGGAGCCCGCTGATAATGGACTGAAATCTCTGCAAACTGTGAACTAAATGAGCCTTTCCTCCTTTAAAGTTTGATGTTGGGTAATTTGTCTTAGCAGTGAGAAAAGTAAGACACCTGATGTATATAAATTACCAAAACTAAACCAAGAAGATATAAAATACTGAGTAATCCAGTAACAGGCAATGAAATTGAGACAATAGTAAAAACCAACCACCTAGGAAAAGCTCAGAATCTGATAGACACACTGAATTCTGCAAGAGCTTCAAGTAGGTATAATGTCAATACACATCAAACTCTAATGAAGTTGAAAGAAAAGGAGTACTTTCAGAGTCCTTCTTGATTCATAATTTTTTGATTAAAAAATGAAGCAAGAACTCAACTACAAAGAAAACTACATGCCAATCTCCTGCATTCTGGTTGTTTTTAAAAGATCCTTTCTTACTCTTTCACTGGTTGCAACTGTGTCTTCAAGGTTGGAAACTCTATCTTCATTTTCGTTCATTCGGCTCTGCAAACTTGCGATCGAGGTTTTATTTTCTTGTATATCTCTTTGAAACTGTTTCATGCGATCTATGTCTTTCCTATATTGCTCCGTCAGGGAGT
>PVJA010011705.1:9982-54067 GCA_004027025.1 Myocastor coypus | reverse complement strand
ACTCTTGTGTTGGGGCTCTGGCTGCTAGCTTTTCTGAATCCTGGGGGATGTGGTCTGTAGGTGGAGGTGGAGCTTTGGGATTGAGTAGTCCTGGTAGGCTCGTGGACCGGAACGATTGCCAAACGGGCTATTTGATGGGTTCAGTGCTGGAGCTTGGGCCGCAGCGGGTGCGCAGGCTCAGCTCCCAGCGGTGGGCTGGTTAGGACTTTGGTGATCCTATTTGGCTGCCTTGGAGAATCACAACAGGGAGATAATTGCCATATTTTCAGTCAAGTATGTGGATAAGTGCCTCTCTTATTGTTTACTTAGTTGATTTCATTTATATGTATTAGTAGTAAGTAAATGATGAGGAGTTAAATTGACTATAAACATATAAGTATGTTCAAGTTCAAGCGTAGCTTTGAAATAACTAGATTTAATAACCTGAAGGAAAGAAGACATCACACACACACACACACACACACACACACAAACATAAATGGTTTTAAAAAGATTGATAGGAAAAAAAATTTCAACTTAACATCTGCTTATATCTGCAAGTCATGGTAGGAAGTCATGTTCTGGCCCTTTTGCTCAGCAGAGAATATTTTCGTGGTTAGCACAGTCTTGGAAGAAAGCGAGTTAGCATTCCCAAGTTGCTGCCAGCTGTGGTGAGTGGGAATGCTTCGAGCTATAGGATGAGACCCTCTTCTCTCTCTTCCCTTTATGTTATTAGCCATAGTTTCAGCTGTAGGCAGATCAGCAGAGCGGTAGATAAGAGAGGCGCCACCAATTTCAAGAGCCATTCCTGTGAAAAAGCCATGGGGGTATTTGGTTCAATGTCTTCTTGTAGTTAACTAAAATTTCACAATTTTAAATAACTTGTCAAGGTTATCCACATGATAAGAAGCAGAACCGCAGGCTTAAGATAAGAAACCACAATTTTCTCATTCCTGATTTGGTTTTTGAGAACCCATATAATTTTATAGTGCAATAACAGTGTTCTAAAGGTTAAAACGTGCTTTCTGGGAAAGAAAAGAATATATGAATAAAAATTAAATGTTCATTTTTTCCAACTAAAGTTCTGCAAGAATAAAAGAGTCTACTTTTTTTAGGTGGCAAATCCTTGCCAATTTGATGTGTCATCTTGCTTGGGCTAGAAGCCACCTGTATATTGGCCAGGCATTATTATGCATGTGTCTGGAGGTATTTTGAATGATAGTAACATTTGAACTAATAGATTGAGTTTAGTGGATTGTCTTCTTAATTTAGGAGGCCTTCTCTTGTCAGGAGAAGGCTTGAATAAAATAAAAGGCTAACTTTTACAAGCAAGGAGAAACTTTTCCTGCCTACCTGCTTAAGCTGAAATTTTATCATTGTGTTTGACCAGAACGACCATTTTTACTCAGTGAGGAGTAAAAATGTGTGTGTAGCTATACAACTGGTTGAAGCATTGTGTGGCTTTCAAAAGCCAAGATTCACTCTTGACAACTGAACCAGACTTCACCTCTCATCCAGGTCAGACAGTCAAGCATGGAGACATCAAGTATGTGCCCAGTGGAGGCATGCCAATTTATCATAGCCTTCCTGAAAAGGGTCACCTAACGGGATTCTAAGTAAACTTTCCTGAGAACAGCATTGTCTTTCCTGAGAAGCTCTCTATAAAACTCTAGTCAAAGAGGAAGTAGAAGAGATCATTCACTGATGAAGTGAAGCAGGTAACAATGGTGGACTTTGCCCCAAATCAGAAAAGATGACACCACTCTAATGGAGAAGGCTATGAGGAGGAGCAACATTATTCCAGAGGCGATATTCAGTATTAGACATCTTACTAGGACCTGTGAATAACGCTTCTTTCTGGGATTTTCTGTGTAGGTGACTACATAGAAATAGAGGTGACTGTATGAAAGTAGGTCATCACGTGCACACTATTTGCTTTTGCTTTCATTTCAATATTTAATTATTGCAATGTTTTTAAAGATAAGCAAAGATTAAACACAAATATGAAAACTCCAAGTTTTCCTTGTATATATAATGACGTTAGTGTGCAAGACGATGCTAAATAAGTTTAATATCTGTAAAAGGTACCTAACTTTAGAATCTGTTAGGCTATTTCTTGTAATTCATCTTAGTTACATTTGTGGACAATGTAGACAAGCTGAGGCTGAAATGCTAGTTATAGATACTGACTTTAGTGTATGACTCTTGACTACTGAACTATAGATTAAGCCTCTGTGTTCAACTGGAAATCAGAAAAAGGAAAGTTTATGGAGAAGTGTTGATCTATCTCATCATTTGTATTATGTAGAACTTATTGATATGCCTCTTCATTCTATTGCCTCAACTTATTACTTGAAATTGGCATAAAATATAATTTAGCCTGCAGTATGAGTGATTTAGAAATGGTACCTTCCTAATGAAGTTTATCATAATATGTTTCTTCTTAAGGTCTTGCATTTCTAGAACTACATTTCTTGCTGCTGGGCTACCTTTTGAAATATATGTATAAAACTATGTTGACTAGTCCTGTTTATGTTTTCTCCTTCTCTCTGGACCATGACAAGCCCTTGAATCATGACTTCCAGAGCTAAGTAACTTTGAAACTAGAGTGAAGAGACTACCTGGAAAGATAATCTGCATGTGTAAAACAAGTTTCTCTCACATGTTCCAGGCTTACTTTAAGTCACTTGTGCTTCAGAGTAACTAATTTAATGTTGATAGTATACAAATTATGATTAATAGTTTTCCTTATATGTTTAAAAGTCATCATATGTTCATGTCTTTCACACTAGATATCAGAATTTAAGCAGTTGCTGACATGTATGAATGTCTCCTTAATATATTGACTGTAAACTAAGCAAAGGAAGCTTGCAGGTTGGAACTTGGTTCTAGTCTTTGGACTAGAAATAGAACTATATATACTTCAGCATGCCTGAATCTCTAGCTTTCAGTGGAAGATCTAAGAGTTGTCTCCATAACTACTTGAAGCACTTCCTTATTTTACACACAGATATACACACACACACACCTTTCTTTGCAGATTCCTGACTTATATAGGTAATCTTTTGGCTATCCTCAATGATTTATCTCTCCCCTTCTCTACCCCAGAATTAGCTTCTATCTTGGAAAGACCAACATTCAAAATTTACAAGGAATCTTTCGTCTGCTCAAGCAGCTGTGCTAAAATATGTTCTTTGTTCTGATTTATTTCTTCTATAACTCTAGATTTGAAAGAAGTTTCAACACAGTATTCTAAAATGTCCACATTTAAGATAAAAACTAGTAAAATAGTAATTAAAATAGCATTGTTTAAAGTGATCATTATATCTAAAACTGGACAGGTATTACCTTTAAAACTGCACACATGCGTCCTGTGCCATGTTCAGGTAAATAAAATGGCAAGGAATAGATTCTTACCCTTGCAAAGAATAAATAGGGAAAAGAAGGAAAAAAAAGAAGACATGCAAAGGACCAATTCTCCCAAGTACTTATATAATTTTAAGGGCCACATCCTTAGCTACAGAAAAAATCAAGAGCATCACTTTTCTCCAGAAAACCAATACAGATCCACTAATGTTTAGTATTTGGCAAACACTAAGACTGACATTTTAAAAGCAGAAAGAAAAGTGAGGGAGAAACATTTATTGTGAATTCAGCAGCAAAATTTAGGTCTGGTCTCCCGTTAAAGAGTTAGGATGACGGACTTGTGCAGGACAGAGATCTTACCCAAGTGAATCCCACAGAATCTCAATTTCAGCCAAAGTGAGTGGATGAATTTCATTTAGTATACATGTAGTTGAAATCCATAGGTGAAAGGCAGAGTTGGTTATTCAATTACTCCAGCTAATACAGTTTACAATAATAAGCATTTATATATTGTTCTCCAGTGGCCATTTACCAGCCTGATTTTTTTCAGTCATAGTAGTCAGAGGTATTTAGTACCTGCACTTGGTTTGTATTTAACTAAACATATAACAACTTCAAGGCGGCTAGGGAGATAGTTCAGTAGAATAAGCACTTGTCTGGCAAGCACAGAGTCCTGAGTTCAATTCCTGGCACTGCAAAAAAATAATAATAATAATAATAATAATAATAAAACTTCAAGCTTACTACTTTACCCACTGAGATCTTTTTCCTCTCAAATATGCTCACCTCATTATCTTTTAGTAAAGAGAAGATTCATTCTTCCATTCCTTCATAGATTGAAATAATCTTTGACCCTATTTCACTCACATTTGATGTTGCAACCTGTTGGACAGTGCTGTTCTCTTTACCCTCCACAGATGTACAGATTTTCCTCATTTCACCACTCACACTGCCATCACCTGATTTGAAAGAACAAAACACACTGACATTTGAGGCAGAATGATCTGGCCAATAAGTAGGATTGTTAAACTTTCCAAATGTGTTTAAAAACAATAGGAAGCTACACATAAGTGAAATATCTAGTGTGGGGCTTGCCTTTTATCAAGTGCCATGCATGCAGTGGCAAGCCATTCCACCTAATTCATAATATGCCCTTCAATTTCACATAATTTATAATCTGAATTAGATGAAAAATCAATAAGCTACTGAAATAATTACAGGTTGCTCTAAGACTCATGAGTAAAATTAATGAAGTGTTTAGAATAAAAGGAATAAAATTCTACTTTTAGGTAGCCAAGAATATTTCTTTGAAGAAGTGTATTTAGGTGGAGCCCTACAGAGAAAGAGGAACCTGCTTTCTAGAGAAAGTTCAGGCAGAGGGACTGAGTAGGTTGTCAGTGAGCCCAAGGACTAGAAAGAGGAAAGAGCCACATGTGCCAGTGCCTGTGTGCCTGTGGGTAGAGAGTGAGGCAGAAGCAGGGAGGTGAGGCTTTTGTTTGTGCCACACAAGGTGGAACTCGCAGAATGAGGTCTGGTTTTATTGTAAGTACAAAGAGAAGCCCTTGGAAGTTTCTTTCTTTCTTTCTTTCTTTCTTTCTTTCTTTCTTTCTTTCTTTCTTTTTTAAAAATGTATTTAGAACAGGGTCTCACTATGTAGATCAGACTTATAGTGATTCTCCTGTTTTCAGCCCCTTAAGCACTGGGATTACAGGCAGGCACCACCATGCCCCATCTGCCTAAGCAGGTTCTTTATTAGTCCCCTGAGCTATCTGGCCAGCCCTCCCTGGAAGCTTTTAAGCAGCAGCAGTGACTGAAGCCAGTCCTTAAAAGAGAAAGGAATAGAGTTCAAAAGTGCTGGCTGAATTAACTTAATATTTCTCTTATTACTTTTTGCTTTCTTTCAGGATTTAAAACTGGGTTTGAAAATGGCCTAGGTTTATACTAAGTCTGTTGAAAATGTCTTTGCCAGAACTCATGTTTTTAATTAGCGACAGAAATTTCATTGTGTGTGGTTCAGCCAGAATTTTAGCTGCTGGTAACTCCTGAAACTTATTTGTAAATTATTTCTGGCCTGATGAGGGCAATATTTGACCAATTCACTAGAGTGATAAGAAAAAACAGAGAACAATATGATACCATTTCTACATTACAAGAATCCCTTAAAAGTCAGATTTTCAAGGTTGGTCTTTAATTTTAGGTATTTCCTTTAATATAAGCAATTGTGGGTATTTTTTTTCAGAAGATTTTTTTGTATATTTGTAAAGTAAATATATCTCTCTATATATTCTATATAGTTTAGTTCAAGACCAAGCAAAAAAAAATCAAATATCTTAGGAAAAAATTAGATCCCAGTAATGATGTTTATTTAATAATGATGGGAAGGACCAACCAAGTAGCTCAGCAGACTAAAGAGCCTGCTTCAGCAGAGCGCAGCAGCCAGGGTTCAATCCCAAACCTGCCATGCTGGCCCCACCCCCAAGACACTCTGAGTTGGCAATTGATACTGGACTTGGTGGCGCACACCTGTAATCCCAGCTCTTGGGAGGCTATAAACAGGTGGCTCGCTATGAGTCCAATCTAGTAGTGAGACCCTGAACACCCTGTAGACCCTGCCTGCAAAAAAATAATGATGTGATAACCTAAACAGTGACAATAAAAGCACAGGTTTCTGTGCAAGTCATCTTTTTTACTTATGATCACAAAATCACCAAAAATAAATAAGGAAAAAAATTCTGTTTTGGTGGTGATTTCACCCTAAAAATTATTTTACATTATATGTACTTTTAGACTTTTGCTTTTCAGATTACTCTACTAGCTGGAGGATGATTTAGTACAGCTAGATTGCAACTCTACAAAACAAAACACGATTTTACTTTCCTGTGTGATGTGCAGAATAGATTGGACCTCAGCAAATTAATTAAATAGGGCAGACTTCTCTTCTATCTCTGGTGGTGCCTGTTCTCTACAAAGCCCCTCTTTTACACTTGGCAAACTCTACACAATCATTTTTGAAGCGTGCATTTACAATGTTTTATGGGATTTGCTTTCAATAGTTAAATTTTTTAGTATGACTCTTGAGGGCCCATCACCTGCTGAACCTGTTAAATGAATTTTAATGAGGACATTTAGAGAATGTAGCCAATGGATACAGAGCTATTTTGGATCCTCCAGCCTTTTTCTCTTCCCTTGAGAAATGTCTACCTTGAGAGGTCCTCCAGTGGGCACCTGGGCTGCATTCATCTGAAGGCCATGTCCTTCCATGTATATTTGTCTCACGCAAATTTTCCTGGAAGTTTTAATGTTGCCACTCGAAAATTTTAAACCTTGATTATATTAAAAATAACAGAATAGCCGGGCGTGGTGGCGCACGCCTGTAATCCTAGCACTCGGGAGGCTGAGGCAGGAGGATTGGTGCGAGTTCGAGACCAGCCTGGGCTACAAAAGTGAGCTCAGGACCAGCCTCAACTGCATAGTGAGACCCTGTCTCAAAAAGACAAAAAAAAAAAAAAAAAATAACAGAATAATTTCCTCTTAAGAGTAATGCAGCTTTATCACAGGGATAAAGCATTATTAGTAATTCTAGTAGGACAAATTAGTATTTACAATCTACTTCCTCCTGCAATTCCTTTATAAACAGAAGCTGATTAATAGATCCATTGCCAATATTTTGTATTCAAAGAGTTTAATGCATTAGATTATGATTCAGTTTCAGCTTGAATGCTTCTTCAGCGTTTTTCTTTGGTGGAAGCTTTTATATCAAAAGACACATAATTTTATATTCTGTTCCAATGTAAGCAGGTAAAGCTGAATTTTCTATCAGTTGTTATTATATCATTGCTTTGTGCTACAGCTCTGGAAAAAATGCAAAGCATATCATTTTCTTTAATGGAAACATTTTTGTGGTGTATCAGAGGAAATAGTAATGCATAAATAAATTTTATATTTACATAAAGTAGATGAAGAAAGATTTGCAACAGATGCAGGCTATTTTATACCTTGTATTTTGATGAGTTCATCAGGAGTTAGTGTGCTTAAAGTTCACAGAAACATTGAAAACTGTAACAGACAGAAAACCCAAATCTTATACTTTCATGGCATGAATTGGTCATTCCAGCTCTCAAGTTTGCCATTTCAGTTTCATGATGTTGCTGTTCTCAAATTTTAAGTATATAGATTGTGCTGTAGTCTTGCCCTTAGATCTTGGGAGTACTTAGTCCAACTAACTCTGTGTGTGTGTGTGTGTGTGTGTGTGTGTGTGTGTGTGTGTGTGTGTGTGTCTGTGTGGCCAGCTCAACCAGCCCTGGGATCAGGGCTGGTATGGCATGTGGTGCCCGGGTCCTTGAGCTTGCGTAAGTTTTAGTGTGCTAAGCTGTCTCACTGATCCCTGACTAGCCATTTTGGTCTTATTATCTCATAGTTGCTTTGTTCTTTTATATTGTTGCTTATTAGAGATTTTCTTTCCATTGTTTATATTTACGTTATTAAGGATAGAAAATACTAATTTTTAAATTTCTTCTACCTTCCTAAAAATATCTTCAAAGTTATAAAATATTATAAACTTTCTTCCAATCTTGGATTTTAAATGTTATATTTTTATTATACAAAACATTTTCTGTTCATTTTTGTGAATTTGTCTTTGACCCATGGTTATTTAGAAGTATGCATTTTAATTTCTCAATATTTGGGGAATTTATGGCTATCATTGTGTTCATACCAGATTTAATTCTTTTCTTTCCAGAAGTCAGACTTTGTAAAGTTTCAGTTTTTCATTACGTTTACAGTGCATTTTTATGGTCTAACATTTGGTCTATGTTAGTGAATGCTCAGCATGTGAGCAAGTATGCGCTGTACAGTTGAGTATAGTGCTCTGTGTGCCAAGCAAGATCAAAGTGATTAATGATATCACAGGAATTTTCTCTGTCCTCACTAAACTTTTTTGGTTCTGTTAGGGACAAAGTGCTATAAAATATCTAATTATGATTGTAAATTTGACTATGGACTGACTAGACTGAGGGTGCTGTCTATTTACTCAACTTTTTATGTACATATATATTTATGATTTTAGTGTTTCCTAAGGAGTTGATGCTTTTAATATGATACAGTATTCCTCCTTATTTTTAGTAATCTCCCTCATATGAAAATTTACTTCATATGATATGATTATTTCCACACTGACTTGCTTATCCTCTTGCTATACATAATTATATATAAGGCATGATCATAACATAAGGTTGATATTAAAATTAAAGATTTCTTTCTTTCTTTTTTTCTTTCTTTAATTTTCATGCAAGGTCTCACTTTGCAGCTCGTACTGATAGTGATCCTCCTGTTATCAGCCTCCTCAGGGCTCAGATTACAGGCACGTGCCACCACACCTGGACTTGGTTGCCAGCTCAGTGCACCCAGAGATGTCTGTTGAGCTATCTCACCAACCTTAAGACATCTTATTGTAACAGAGACAGTGTCATTAACCCATGGAAAATAATTCTTCAAATACACTTCCTATATAGTTCTTACCACTTTCTGAAGCAGTTCTGGAAGTTCTCTTTCATGAAAATCTTTATGAAATATGATTAAAATATACAGTGGATGATATTATGGAATGACATTCAACAGAAAGCCTCATGAGAACTGTCCTCTCCCACCTGGCCCACTATATGCACTGGATCTGGCAACCTGTGACTTCTGGCTCTTCCACAAAGTCAAAGTGATCATGAAAGATAAACATTTTAAATGGATCCAGGACTTTAAGGCAGCCAGGACAGCACAACTAAAGACGTCGAAGAGAACTTTCTGAATTGCTTCATAAAGTGCTATGAATAATGGAATAAATGTTTTAAAAGCTCAAGGCTGGATATATTTTTCAGAGAGATTAATGACAATGTGTCTCTTACTGTAATGCATTTATCAAAGTCATTCTCCTCAATTTTCACTTCTATTTCTCACAAACACATATATGTACATAATATATTTTCTACATTTTTGTTTTCACTATTTCTGAGCTTTTCAATTTAAAATATATTCTAGATATCATGATTAGGATGTGCGTATGCTTTGTGTGTACTTTGTATGCGTGACTGAAGAAAGAGCAGCGAGCTACTTTTCTAGCTCTTTTCACTTTATTTTGTGAGAGTCTGGCTAAATCAGCAGACTGGCCTCAGACTTGGCATCCTCTTGTCTCAATCACCAGAGAAGGTAAGATTATTGGTGAGCCCCATCATGCCTTTCCAAGATTATTTAAAAATCCACTTTGATGTATTTTTCTTTTAATTGTAAGATTTTATCTACTTACAAAGTAAAAGCGAGTACAAGTGAGTTAAGTCTACCATATTTTTACTTGTTTCCTATCTATTTCACTTTTCTCTCTCCTATTATAATTTTTTTTGTTTAAGCTGGCTCAGGCCGCCTTAAGGCTGTGGGTGGGGATCGAATCACTGTCCCTGGCACGTGCCTGGGATTGTCCAAGTAGTCACCTAAACCACTGAGCTAACCTGAAAGCTCCTCCCATATTACTCTTTTTTTCCCCTTATTTTGGATTAATGAAACATTGTATTAGTCTGCTTTATATCACTAATTGGCTTTTCTTTTACAACTGTATCTATTTTATTTCATGTTATTTAGTACTGAAAGCATCTTCAATATATCAAAATCTCACTGGTATTTTGCCACTTTATACAATACAAAATAACATTGTATAGTATCTGGATTCTGTTAATATCCTGTAAAGACGTTTCTATATAGCAATTTAATTGTGGGCTAATCACCTTGAACTTACAGACATTTGCATCTCACTGAATATTTCAGTTTTATCCTTAGTCTTAGACGAAATGTCTTAGTCCTGAAAAATATGTTTTATCTTAATGTATGGTCTTGTCAAGTTAATGCTATCTAACAGTATTTGCCGAGCTCCTCAGATTTGGCAGTAAGAAATTCCAAACTCTGTCTTTAAATTTTTTTTTAAACCTTAATTAATTAAATAATGTATTTATTTATGTTATGGCTAGCTCAGCCTGCCCTGGGTGGGGGGCGCTGGTGCAGCATGTGGTGCCTTGGATCGAACCACAGTTCCTATGATTGCGTAAGCAGGTGCTTTAGACTGCTGAGCTATCTCGCCAGCCCCTCCAAACTCTCTTGCAGTGGCTGCATTTTTTAATTTTGGCTCAACTGTTCAGCCTCCAGCTGTCACTTCTTGCTCTGCTTGTTGCAGTCTCTTTTGCATCTGCATGGTTCATAGAGCACCCAATTATTTGAACTAAATTCATATACAGACGCCTCCAAGATACCTTCCTTTGTGGTACTTTTTTTTGGTTAATATTCAGCCACTATGAAAGACCCAGCCTCTTTCAGTACCTAAAGCAAAGCATGCAGGTTTTACTTGATTATTAGTCATGATGCATATGAGAAGTCTGAAGTATTCCCTTAGAGGAAGTCACATTTAAGACTATATCACCCAGTTGTATTCTCATTCTTGCAAAAGTTCAATCTCCTTCAAGTTCTGTCTACTTTTAGTTGCTTTACAGTGTTTTAAGTAGTTGCTTTTTATACAGTTTTTTCATCCAGAGCTCATGATGGTCACCTCTGGGAAAGTGGTTCAAATTACGCTGATCTGTCACTCCCAGAACTAGAACTAGGAAAATTATATATATGTATATACATTAAGACTCCCTTATGAAAATAGATGGATGATTCAGAGCAAGAAAGGCAGTAGTGAGTTATGTGATCTAAATATGCACAGCTTCTGTTCAAGGGGATAATTAGTTTTTTTTTTTTTAATCCAATTTTATCATCAGCTTCTTTCTTCTCATGTTGTGTTGAATGATGTTTCTACAGGGAGAAGTTTATTGAGTCAAACAGGCACTGTTCTTTTCTTCTTGCTTTAATATGAAGCTCATATAATAATCAAGGAGTATAAAAGCTTCCAGATGTGTGATCCCTTGTTTTACATATACACTACATAATTTTCCATGTTTATTTCAGGTCTCTAACTTAGATTTGATAAAGATAAATGTGTTGAAGCTTTCACGCCTTCTCTTCAGTGACCATTTTAGTTGCCTTTTTTATGTATACATTTACTTTTAAATTGACAAATAACATTGCATGATTTTATCATGTACAGAAAGGACACTTTGCAATTTAAAACGTGGCATGGAATGATTATATCAAGCTAATTATAAAATGGATTGCCTCCTTAATCTATCTTTTTTATTTGAAATAGCACACATCTACATTTTTTATTGTATTCAAGAATAAAGTATATTGTCATTTGGTATTGACATCTGCCGTATAATTTATCTTTTGAAATTTGTTTCTCCCATCACTATGAATTTTATAATGTTCCCTTCAACCTCCTACCTATAAGACATCCCTTGTGACAGTCTGTGGTGTCCAACCAGGGAATCAACTCCTTTAAACATTTCCATGTGAATGAAGTTATAAGACATTGCTTTTTCTAAGTTTGACTTACTTTGCTTAACATAAAGTTTCCAGGGATCACCCATGTCTTAGAAGGCATGATTTTATTGTCTTTCTGTATGGCCAACATTTGTTTCATTGTGCGTGTGCACCACATTTTCTCTGTCCAGCTTACTGATGATGGCAGATGTAATATTCGAGTATTAAGAGTGGTGCTGCAATGATACAGAGGTGCAGTTATCTGTGTAGTGCAATAATTCATTATCTTTGCATATATGCTCAGAATGGCTGGATCAGATGGTAGCTCTGATATTTTGATAAACTCCCATATGCATTTTTTCACTATCGAAATATTCCTGTTAGTGGTTCTTTTTTCTCTGTTTGGCAATAACCATCCCACAAAAGATTCCAGTTCACTGTGTGTTTGCTCTTCATACCCCTATGATCAATGATGCTAAGGAGTTTTTATTTGTCTGTTGGCCGTTTGTATGTCTTCTTTTAAGAAATGTCTGTTCTAGTCTTTTGACCATTATTGTATTGGCTGTTTCAGTTTAAAATTCCTTTTATATTTTGGACATTAACCCTTTGTCAGATAGATAGTCTCTTATGCTGTCTTCTACAATGTTAAGTTGTCTGTTCATCCTGTTGGTCATTTTCTTTCCCCGGGGGAATCTTTTTGTTTTAATTCTCTTTGTCTATTTTTGCCTATTTTGTTTATCGTCTTGAGGTCCTGCCTAAAACATTCCTGTTTGGGCCAACAATATGAAATATTTCCCCCTATGTTTTATTTATATTTTTATTTTGGTATAGGCAAATGCCACCACACCTGGTTTCAGTGATGGGCTCAGTGCAGGCCCAATATGACATGCAGTATGAGGGATTGAACTTGAGTCTTTGCGCTTGCCAGTCAGGCACTTAGACTGCTTGGCTATCTCCCTGATTCTCCCTCTTACGATTTTTATTCTTGTAATTTCATGTTAGCTTGCAAGCTGTTGCCACGAATGAGCTAGGGAACAGGGTTGCCAGATTTTTACATACAAGAGAAGCTGAAAACATGAAAGTTTTGTGAAATTTACTTATCATTAAAACATTCTTAGATATATCAAACTTGGTGAGTTGTTTCATTTGAATTTTGTGTCACTTAGAATGCACTTTGAGCTGGGCGTGGTGGTGTATGCCTGTAATCCCAGCACTTGGGAGGCTGAGGCAGGAGGATTGGTGACAGTTCAAGACCAGCCTGGGCTACAAAACTGAGCTCAAGGCCAGCCTGAACTGTACAGTGAGACCCTGTCTCAAAAAGACAAAAAAAAAAAAAAGAATGCACTTTGATGGCAATCTGTTCTCTGTCTGTCTCTCCCTCCCTTCCTCCCTCCCTCAACTTAGTACCAGGTATTGGACTTAGGGCATTCACAAAACCTCTCTGAGTTTGTCCCCAATTGCCTCGTACTTGAGATGGTCTTTTCTCAGCCTCCAGAGGAATACACTGCCATGCTCCACTATAATGCACATTTCCTACCCTCACAAAGTTGTTGAGGATCTTCTTGTCTTCATTGTCCATCCCTGCTTTCTGTGAAAGCTGTAGTGGCCAGAACACATTGTATCACTTAATTTTATTCCCTTTGTACACTGTGAATTGAGCGCTTCAGCTCCCAGCATCTTTCACTTATCCCATAAGGTATTTATTTCTGCTTAACTTATGGTTGAAAATAAGGATTTTTTTAAGAATTAAGGAAAATGAAATTATAGGAAGTTTATTGACTTGAAGGAAATCATAGACATAGCAGACCTAACCTAGTGATTTGACGGATGACGACACTAAGATCTACTAAGTTACTTGATTTTCTATTGATCAATTAGAAAGTTAGTGGTCATTCTCATGAATCCAGTCCTTCTATGTGCTTCTCTTTCCATCAAATACAGATAACAGTTGAAAAGTTTAAGCTTGACAATTTCCAATTCAGTATTAACATGTGGATTTATTTTGTTTTCTTTCCTTAACATTGCCGAATGTGCTAGAATTAGGTGCTTAGAGTCAAATAGATTAAGCAAAATACTTTATCTTTCCCCAGAAGTCGTGAGGCTCTGATAGCCTTATGAGTTCACTTTAGTTGGTTAGCAGAGAAGTTAGCAGGCAGCCTAACTTTCTTCTTTCCAGAATATTGATTTTATGGTATGGATTTTTCCTGATGAGGGATCAGAAGTGATTGCTGTTATGAAAGAACTACATGTTCTAAAGCATCTCTCCTCTAGTGAATTCCAGAGTAGAACAACTTTTTTAAAAAGAAAGCTACAGCCTTATGACAACAGATATAAACACTGTGCTAGCATTCATTTACCTCTTAAAAGACATTACACCCCATGATGGCACCTTAAATTAGTTTCTATAAGTGCAACGTTGAAGCAAAAAAAGGCTTTACATATATGAAAATGTTGTTATCCTTCAAAACTCTAAATGAACAACATTATTATGAACTTCAATTCAGTAAGATTATCTGAATCTTCTTTGCTCAGACCTTAATGTAAGAAACTCCTGCCTTTATGATCATTCAAAATTGTACTAGTAAACTTAATACGCAAATTTCAGCATGTAAAAATTGATTTTTTTTCAGAAATAGGACAAAGTAGGATTTTTAAAAGTAATTCTTGTTCCTATTAATATTTATTAAAAATTTGATACTCAAATGCATTTTTTACTAATAAATTGCAGGATTGAATGATGCATAGCTATTTCTAAATTGGAATCTAGTGCTCAGGGTTACCTCTCCTTTTATAGCTCAGTGGTTCTATCTTAGCATGAGGAGCGTGGATTTTTGTTATATACTTAGCAAATATTTATTTTCTCCAATTGACATTTATTAATAACATCATTACTCTCCCATAAAGGCCAAATCACATTCATTTAGGTTCCAGTAAATACACACATTACAACTCTGGCAGTGAATCGATGACATTCTTTTGTTTATTTTCAGAGTATATCAGCCATATCTGTATTTGTCCCCTGGAGTCAAAAAATTTTTATTTAATTTTATATTAAGTTTATTACTAGAATGGTTATATTAATATATATTTGTTTCACATACATTTTTGGATTGGGAAATCATAACTTTTTTGTCTATAAAACTTTGTTTCCATTCCAACATTTCTGTACTAAATACAAAGTAGGACTTTTCAGATACATGTAATGTTTTGTTTAGTCAGCATCATATACATTTTCAGTTTGCTATTTCTTCCAAGTGAGAGAATCCCTGATAATTAATGTTTACTATAGAGTAGATCTGCAGTTATGATACTTTAGTACACATTAAAATTGCCTTGGAGAATTTTTACAGATCTTGACATTTGTTAAGGCCCAGTCAAATCAGATGTCCTTGAAGTGGAGTCTAGCTATCTTAAATTAAAAAAAAAAAAAAAAAAAAAAAAACTCTTTAGGCTATCCTGGCATGCATTCAAATTTAGAAACAATGAATAAATGTAAAGACAAATTTGCCATATAAGGGTATAGACAGATATAGTTTATTTTAAAATTATCATTATTGTTACTATTAATAATTGTGATGGAATTTTTCTCTTTCCTAGATGGCTTTAACATCTTAATATCAAGTATCTTCTTCCTCAGACTCACAAGTATCTGAGACCCAGGTGTGCCACCACACATAGCTTAAACTGCTATTTAATTTTTTTTTTTTTTTTTCCGGGACTGGGGTTCGTACTCTCAACCTTGCACTTGCCAGGCAGGCACTTGTGCTATGGAGGTATGTCCCCAGCTCCTTAAATTTCTATTTAAATATACATGCAATACATACATGCAATACATACATACATACATACATACATAGAGAGAGACAGGATATAAGATGGTCAAATCATAACAGGTAACATTTTTATTTCCTTGAACAATAAGTATGCATATTAACAACTAATACTATACGTTTGTAGATTATAGTATAGCATTTTAATATACATGTATAATATGTACAGATCAAATTATAGTAATGTTTCTATGTCCTTATCATTACTCTGTGTTTAGATCTTTCAAGCTCCTCCTCTTCATTATTTGTGGAATATATAATAGGTTATTGTGAAGCACATCTCCTCCTTTATGTATAACAGCACATTATTAGTTCTATACTTGGGCACCGATTACCTAACTCCCAGCATCCTCTCTCAGCCCCATCTTCCACGGTCTCCAGTAATCACTGTTATGCATTCCAATCTATCTTTTAACACCCATCTATGGTGTAAATCTGTGTAATTTGTCCATCTGTGTTTCACTTATTTTATTTCTCAGGATTTTGTTTGAAATGGAATTTCCATTTTGTTTTATGCATTTTGTGGCAAGTGGAGGATATCCTTGGGTTTCATAGCTGGTTAATATTCCACCATGTAGATATGTCACATTCTGTTTACCCATTTAATGAACATCTAGGTAGGTTCCCTATCTCAGCTATTGTGAAAAGTACAGCAACCAATATGGACTGTACAGGTGTCTCTGACATGCATATGGCATTTTCTTCAACTATATATCCAGACGCGGGATAGCTGGTTCATATAACTGGTCTCTTTTCAGATTCTTGATGCATCTCCTAAGTGTTCACCACACTGTCTGTGCTCTTGTGCACTCTAACTAGAATGGAGTGAACATTCCTTTTTCTCTCCATCCCTGTCAGCCTTTTATCCCCCATCTTTTTTTTTATAAGAATCATTCTAACTGAGGTAAGATAATATGTTAGTTAGCTAGCTGTTCCTGTGACAAAATACCTGAGTGAAATAAACTTAAAACAGAAAAGATTTATTTTGGATCAGAATTGCAGAAGTTCCAGTTGATGGTGTGCTGGGTGCATTGTCTGAGGGCCTGGGATGAAGCAGAACACAGGAAGAGAAGGCCAAAGGTTGAAGGAAGCTGCTAATATCAAGGCTGCTGGAAAGACAGAGAGAGAGAGGGAGGCAGAAGAGGGAGAGCAGCTGAGAGAAGGAGAAAGAAGGCCTGGGACAGAGGAAAGGAGGGGAGGGAATGGAGGGGAAGGAGGAACAGAGCGGGGGGAGGGGAAGGGAGGTCATCCATTGATGAGGTCATAGACCTCAGGTCACAGTCACTTGCTGAAAGGCTCAGCTGTGAACAGCACTGCCCTGGAAACAAGCCATCCACACTTCACTTTTGGGGTATATCCAGACCAAACCATCGCAGTATCTCACTGTGCTCTTGGGTTGCACTTCATGGATCATGATGGAAATCGGTCATTTTGTTCATAAATGTATTGCTCATTTGTTTTTTTTAAGATAAACATACAGATTATTTTATTTACTTTTTATAACTTCGAATTTCTCTGCTTATTTTTTATTCATTTTAATGAGAAAAAAGATAAAATAGCAATAAAACAGTTTCAAAACATGTTAGTAGGATGGTTACAATAATTAATACATTGTGTATTGTTGTCTTCATAGTAGTTATTCTGTATTGTTCATTTGAATCTCGTGTTTTGAGTGGTGTCTAAAAATTTTGCCTATTTCTGAAACAAAACTTAAAAAAATGGGAAAAAAATGTTTTCTGTTTCCTTCCAACAATTTAAAGTTTTAAGTCTTGCATTTGTGTCTTTGGTCCACTTTAGTTGCTTTTTTGCAGAAGATGAGAGACAGCAGAAATTTTAACCTCCTGCATATGAATATCCAGCTTCCCCAGCATCATTTATTGAAGATGCTGTGTTTTCTCCAGTACAGTTTTCTGGCACCTTTGTGGGTAATCAGTTGGCTGTAGATGAAGCGGGCTGTTTCTGGGCCTTCGATCGTACCCTCTTGGTCTGCGCATCTGTTCACGTGCCAACCCAAGGGTACTTGGATGCACACAGCTTTTTAGTACATTTTGAAGTCAGCATGATGCCTCCCGTTTTCTTCTTTTGCTCAAGATTTCATTAGTAATTTCATGTATCCTGTGCTTCCTGTGAATTTTATTTATTTTTAGTTTATTTTAGTGAGGCATGACACTGTTGTTTGAAGTTTATGGCATGTGTCTACAAATGTCTTCCAGTCTTACAGACATGACAGTCTAAAATACAAATCTTTCTTTTATTTTGCCATTACCTGCTAAACTTGCTTAATTTTCAAGGCTTTAATTTATATTGTATAATATTTTGTATATGAAATACATGTTTAGAATAAAGACCCATAAATCTACCATATAACTTTAAAGTAGAAATTATGGTGTGTTCTCCTTACCCACAATCATGTGTTAGTGTTCATCTACAATTATCATCTGGCAGAATTTCATTTCTTCAAATGGCTAGATATTATTTCACTGTGTGACTAGACTACTTTTGTTTATATTAGTTGATGTGTATTTGCGTTGTTTCCACTCCAGAGCTATTTTTGTTGTTGTTGTTTTGAGACAGGGTCTCACTCTGCAGTTCAGGCTGGCCTTCAGCTCACTTTTATAGCCCAGGCTAGTCCCGAACTCGCACCAATCCTCCTGCCTCAGCCTCCCAAGTTCTGGGATTACAGGCATGTGTCACCACACCCAGCTCCAGAACTATTCTGAGTAGGAGATTTTTGTGGACGTATATTTCCACTATCCGGTGTATCTTCGGAAGAATTCTGGGTCACATCGTAACCTTATTCCACATTTGGAAGGAATAGTAAACTATCTTAGATGATCTGCATCAGTTTATACACTAAACATTATATGAAAATTCCAATTTTCTCCATAGGTTTTACAGCTTGTCCTTTTAATTAGAGCCACTGTATATATGAAAATTATCATCACATTTTGGATATTTTTTATTAATAGATGATATTAAAGATTATAATATTTGAATTATCTATGTATCTTCTTTGAAAAAATATCTATTAAACCACTTGCCCACTTTTTAATTGGATTATTGGCTTTTTCTTAGGGAGTTACAGTAGCTCCAGATATATATCCATTATCAGAAATATAATTTATATTTTTCCCACTTGTGTCTATTTTCAGTGTTTGATAGGATACATTTGCAGTTAGAAAAGTTGATGTAACATGATTTATTTATTATTATTATCTTGTTTGTGCTTTTGTTGTCATACCTAAGAAACTGGTACCTACTTCTTAGTAATTAAGATTTTATTATATTTTTTCTTTGAAGAGTTCTTCTATGTGTTTACCTTTCACAGCGAAGTCTTTGAAAAGAGGTAATTCCTTTAGATGGTGTGAGATAAAAGTAGATCCTTTAGTCTGTGAACATCATATTTTTCCAATATTTTTATTCAGATGACTATTTGCCACCTTGAACTAGCTGCACATACTTACTGAAAATTAGTTTCTCATGAATTGATAGCTTTCATTGGATTTGAATTATACTGTATTGATCTATATGTTTATTACATTTATGCCATTACTACAGTTTGATTGTTTGTTGTTGTTGTTGTTCATCGTGTTGAAATAAAGTCTTTCTATGCCTTGACCTCATTTTGTAGCTCGAAATGGCCTCACAGTCTTAAGGAACATTCTGCCTCAGCCAGAGTGCTGAGATTACAGGCATGTGTCACCATGCCTGGCTCACTACCACGAATTGAAATCTGGAAACTGTGGAATATTTTCTTTTATAAAATCCAAAACTATTCTTTTTTTTTTTTTTTTTTGGCTGGCTCAGCCTGCCCTGGGGACAGGGCTAGCATGGCATGTGACTGAACCATTATCCTTATGCACTTGCCTACCTAAGCTTACCTAAGCAGGAGCTTTAGACTGCTGCGCTATCTCACTGGCCCCATAATAACTATTCTTAATCTGCTGCATTTCCATATATTGTGATCAAATAGTCAATTTCTATAAAAAATAAAATAGTTGGATTTTAGTAGAATTTTTTCATCATTTCTAAATTGTGTGTTAATGCCATTTGCCTCCCCTTGCTTATGCCATTTAGGCCCATTATTATTAAAGACTAGTTTGCATGCTTCATTAAGTAGCCTAGCTGGTATTAAAGTTACAATATGATTTGAATATCGATTCTTTAATTGAAACTTTTGTTAGAAACAGTCACGGTCTTATGGCTTTGGTATGCCCGTCTAGTTTTTTATTACTTATATTTCTTGTGGTGTTAGATACTGTTTTGTTTGAGGATTACTTGACTCAAATAATTGATAATTCTTTCTGTAATTATAGACTTCTTAAAAATGTATTTGGTTGTCACAGGGTCTCCCTATACAGCTTGGACTCATGATCCTCCTGCTTTCCGCCTCTCCAGCACTGGGATTACAGGCATATACCACCATGCCTAGTCTCTGGTTGGCTCAGCCTGCCCTGGGGACAAGGACTGCACATCATATGAAGCTAGGGATCAAACCTAGGTCCTTCTGCTTGACTAAGTTTGCCTAATCAGGTGCTTTAGTCCAGTGAGCTATCTCGCTGGCCCCATGAATAAGCTCGTAGGCTTTCTATGATATTGGGTGTGTGTTGTACTTGTTTATTTTTATTTTAGGGATGAGAATGGGAAGTGTTAGTAGCTGTTGCTACTCTTCTATTTCAGTTCTAACCCATCACTTTCACCCAAACCTTGGGGAACATTCACAGTTTCCTAAACTAAGGTTTAGCAGTTCATGCCTCAGAAGTGTCAGTGTTTGTAGGAATGGAGAACATGCAAAGCCTTTAGGCTGAGCACTGACTGAGATGATTTCTTCAATGTCTACTTCACACATGGCTTAGGGTCAGGGGCTGCCTTCGTCTTCTGCAAAAGTATGAGTCTATAATGTGGGCTTGCGGTTTTCAGCTTTAATCTCAAAAGATACGTCTATGCTTCAGACACTGGACAGATTTGAGCACGTGGGAAATATTTGACAATACCCCTTCCCTTATTTTACAGCTTTGATATCATATAAATATTTCTGTGGGAAGATGTTTTATAGTTTTCAGAGATTTAACAAGAAATAAGAAAAAAGGAAATAGTTTTATTGGCATAATTCAGTAGTCAATGTCAATTGAAGTATAAATTCTACTGATTAGGCCATTTTTTTTTTTTTTTTTTCTTGAGAGCAGAACACTTGCTCTCTATGTATGAGACCCTGGGTTCAATTCCTTCATATGGATGCACAGAAAAAGCAATAGATTTAAAACAAGGTTTTTTACAAATATAATCAGTGCTTCATTTAGGAATGGAGATCTGATTTTCTGACAGTTATTGTTTTTTCCTCTCACATGAGTAATTTCTAAAAAAATATTTTATTTTACCTGATTGTTTAACATCTATTTTAAAAAGAAAAAAACATAAGAAAAGAAACTGAAAGACAAACAAACAGAGCTTCAAAACAAGTTAGTAGTAGAGTTACAATAGTTAAGTTAATACATTGCATGTTGTTCCCTTTGTAGTCATTATTCGGAGGACAAAGTATAGGCAGGATGTCTGATCCAAACAATATTAGCATAAATTTTGCCTTTCAGTCAACTAAGAGAAACTAGCTATCTTGTGTACATACTCCCTCTTCCCCTTCCTTCCTTTCCCTTTTCCCCCATCACAATTTAGCTATTATTTTGAACAGTTTCTTCCCAATTCACAGTATCTATTTTATTTATTTTTTACTTAAAAAATTTTTTTGCGAGGCCAGGGTTCAAACACATGACCTTGAACTTGCCACGCAGGCACTTGTGCCATGGAGCTATCTCTCCCCCCACCCCCAATTCACAATATCTGTTTTACATTTTGGACCATATTTACTCGTTCAATCTCTCGTACTACTGAGACAATATGATATTTATACACATGGATCTGGTATTTTTCACTTATGATTATAGCCCTGTTTTAAGTTAATTAAGTCCATTTACCTATCAAAGTTTACAGTTTATCTTTCTCTGTGGCTGAGTAGTATTCCTTTACATAAAACAACCACATCTTTTTTCATTCATTCCTCTCTTGATGGGAATTTGGGTGCTTTCTAAGACTAAGCCATTGCAAACCGTGCTGCTATAAACCTGGGTGTGCATATATCATCTATTGGTGTGACATGTTTTCAATTCTTCTGGGAAGAAAGATATCGAGAAGGGGTGGAATGGCACTTCTAATGCTAGCTTCATAGGGACTCTCCACCCTGATTTCCACAGTGGTTGTACCAGCCTTCACTCCCACTAACAGTGGAAAAGGTTGCTTTTCCCCTACAGCCCTGCCAGCATTTATTTCTGGTTGACTTCTTGATGATAGCAATTTATTATGAAGTGAGGTGAAATTTCAGTGTTGTTTTGATTTGCATTCCTCTATGACCAGTGATTTGGAACATTTTCTCATGTATTTATTTGCTGTTTGTATTTCTTCATCTTAGAAGTGTGTATTCATCACAGATGTCCATTTTTAGATTGTGTGTTTGAATTTGGAGGGCCTGATTTTGCTCACTTTTTGTGTTCTAGATATCAGTCCTTTGTCTGAGGGACAACTGCCTATGATTTTCCCACTCTGTATTGTCTCTTCACCCTGTTGGTGATTTTGTTGTTGTTGGGAAAAAGCTTTTAATAAAGTGAGATCCCATTTTTTTATTTTCTGGTAATACTTGCTGTGCAGCCTGGTTTTTGTTTATGAAGCTTCTTCCTACACCTACATCTTTACGATTTCTACTATTTTCTCTTCTAATAAATGTAATATTTTTATTTTAATATTTAGACCTGACCCATGTTAACTTTAGTTTAGTACATAGTGACAGACATAGATCTTTTTTAGTCATATTTGCCATTTTAATGAAATAATAATCCAAAAAGTTATTTTATAGTCCATCTATACTCATGTAAGTTAGTATTGGAAGGACTTACATTATATGTGAAATTAGAAAATTTTAATGTATTTCTAGAAGCAGGCAAAACATTATACTTAGAGAAATAATTATACTCAGAGAAAGATTATCTATCTATCTATCTATCTATCTATCTATCTATCTATATACATATGTATTTCTATTGAAATACAAGGCCTAAGATTAACTGTTATTATTATTTCAGTTTAATATAGTATCCAAGTTTAAAAAACATGCCTTTATCAAATGTATGTGAGTTATTCATAGATAGTAAAATTTATAAAAAGCATATTAGCTAGGCATATATGACACCATTGTATACGCTGATCTAATTTAATGTATAAAACAACTATGAGTCAATAAAGTAATTATCTGGATTCAAAGCAAGATTTTGATTCACTTGTCAATACTTGAAAGTTTTCAGGCTCAAGAAAAAAAAAACTTCTTAGTGTATTATGTTCATGAGAAATAAACTGATATTTAATCTTATGCAAAAATGAGGAGACATTTGATATTGATTTCATATTGATATTTATTTTGTTGGATGTTGAAATGAATAGTTGTTTTTTTTCTTTCATTTTTCATCTTTGTGCTATCAGTTAGAACTTCTTTGAAATGTCTCTGCCATTGTTTGATTTTTCAGATTCTACAACACTTTTCTCATTAATTTCAAAAGAAATGGTTTTGAAAAAAATATTCTGATTGCAAGAATGGCACAGTTTGGCCAGAAAGATAGTTCAGTGATTTACAGCACCTGCCTAGGAAAGCTTGGGCTTCCAGTCACTTCATTGTTGAACCCTTAAGCCCTTGATTTCCATTCAGCTGTGTTATGCCTTTACCAATAACAAACTGGGATTATCGACCATTGGATTATATATACAACTACTTTCTCTTAGTTCAATGAGAAAAAAAAATTGTACCAATAATGATTAGAAAAATTATAATGTCTACACCCTGTGCTCCTCATAAGTAATAGGACAACAATATGCATTCTATCAAATTTTGGAAATGTACTACTAAAGTGTTTTGGAACTGTCACATTGTTATTTCTTATTAAAAGTAATAAAAAAGAAGAAAAAAATTTTAAAAAGAAAAAAAAAAAAAAAAAAAGGAAAACTTAAGCAACAGCAGGGGCAGGGACCGTGATCCCCAACACCACATGCTGTGTCAGCCCCACCCCCAGGGCAGGCTCAGCAGACCAGAATAAAAAATATAAAAAAATAAAAAAATAAAAAAATAAAAGAATTGTGCAATTGGCCCAAGGACACAATCAGAATTGTGCAGAAGCTTCTTCTGTGCATTTTCTTAAAAAACATAATCAGATATTCAAATCTTTTACTTAAGTATGGTTTGTAGCTTAATTTCCCAATTGTTCCTTTTTATCATTTTACCTCATTCTACCTTCTTTGGTGAAGAGATTTCTAAATTCTTCCCCTTTATGGTGAATTGCCCAAAAGACGAACAATTTTATATAAATAAAGGAAAACGTTGTTGGGCTATACTAGTAAGCCAAGTTTAAAAATTAAATGTCGATTCTTTTCTCAATATTTGGGAATCATCAGTATTGTGAAAAATATAGAGGTTTTCCTTTTGCTTACCTCAATTCTTAAGGTACACTGAAATAGACTACTCTTACCATCAGAAAAGAATAATACATTAAAAATTTTGTTAAATTTTGATAACTATTTAATAGATGCCTAATACATGCGGATTTGAATTGAATTGACTCTTATTCAAACAAAACAAAATACTGAGTTTACTAAATTTAGAGAGGTACACTTGACTATAGGGAGAATGGAAATTGTATTCAATAGTGCTTGGCAGACACTGGCAAAATTGCATTTTGAAAATAATACACTGAATGAATCATCACTCCAAAACAGAGCCTACCAAGTAATAGGAGGATTATTAAGTAGAAAACTACCTGAAGAATTCAAACTGGTTTTTGCTAATAGAATCAGTGAGTTAAAATGAGGTTATAAATATTATCAGATGAGAGCACACAGGACATAATTGCATGCAAAAATAGTATTGACCTTAGGAACCAGGATCTAAAAGATCATGTACCTTATAGTGTCACTGTTTTAGTTACTATTCTGTCATTGCTGGGACAAATACCCAACACACAGCTTAGGGGAGGAAAGGTTTATTTAGCTCGCAGTTCCTGGACGTTTCAAGACGCTGCCCCCACTTTATAGGGACTGGAGTAGGGGCTGGGGCACTGTTGTGTCCAGGATGATCTGCTTCATGCTTCCGCGGGAAACCACCGCCTGTTGCAGGAGTGGGGGGTGCCCTCTGACAGTGCATGCTGTCAGTTTAATGGTTTGAGCTTCTCTTGGCCATGCCCCCTCAAGCCCCGCCCTTTGAGCCATGTGCTTGACAGCCCCATGATATACTTGAGGCTTTGGGAGGACAATTAGATACAAACCACAACAGCCACTAATATAAATATTTAGAAAGAATAACCAATTTATATGGTTATAAGGCAGGAGAAAGGTTATGTGTATATAGCAAGAGGTTAGAGAGTAGAATTGGAGGCCAGTGATACAGCTCAGTGGCACAAGAGCCACTGAAAATGGGACCTGAAGAGCTTTATGCTATTTTGGCAATATTTTGTGTTTTTTTTTTTAAAGCTAGATATCATTTAATAGAATCTATTCACTGTAATAATCTAAATTATACACATATATGCTATATGAATATATATTCTTCTCATAATTAGATGTGTGTGGAGAAAATTTTTTAGAATAAATGTCTAAAAGAAAACATTCATTCTTCTATACTGGTGATACTGAATTATATTTTGACAGGATTAGGTAGAAAAATTCAGTCCAATTAATAGCCCAGATCTTAAAAACATTACCCATAAGTTTGGTTTTGTTGGTTAAGGAGAAAGATCTTGTCACAAGGCTATACAGCCTAGCTGTGGTGCATGGGAAGAGGTCAGTAACTTCCTGGGCTTTCTAGCTGTCATGATCATGTGGATCTACCCATAAACTCACTGACAGTTCAAATCCAAACAATGAAAGTACAATCCTTAAAATGTCACTATCTTGTTCTTAGCGCACAAAGAGAAAAAAATTAATATCTCCATCTTCTCTTAACCAAAAATGGTCCAACTTTGTCTATAACACTGGATAGACAAAACATTGCTTAGAAATTTTTTAGGTACCTGAGATATAATTGCAGCAGTGGTCTAACACAAACAAGGCAACTTGTGGTGCCAATTCGACAAAGAAGTCAAATTTAGAGCATTTTACTAAGGCATTACAAAACAGCCTTGGTCCTTAGAATAATGATCACTGAATAATATTTGATAACATCAGACAAGAGCATCCTTCCCTGTTCTGGAGTACTACTATAATACACCAAAAATCCATTTTAAAAATCAGCTTGGGGATTCTTATGGAAGCTCCACCATCTAAGCCAAGCCAAATATTGTTCCTTTGGAAACTTTTCCCGTATGGTATTACCACCTTGGAAGCTAGGTTCTTTTTGTTGCAGATAGCCTTGCAGTATCAGGGCCCACAAATGAATTTTCATAGTTTATTATTCTATCTTCCCCTTCGAATTTAACATGCTGAGTCTTATTTTGTAGGATTTACTCTGTTTCTTTTTGTATAAATATTCACATGCAAAGTGTGGTGGAGAATTCAAATAATTTTTTGAATAATCTCAGCCAAAAATATGGTCTCACTTGCTTATATATTTCAGATGGAGTTGTGTTTCTTTTAGAGCTATAAAGACAATTATTGCGTATCTCCATTTTATGTGCATCGGCAAATATTTAGTATTCAGAGTGTGGAAAATTGCTGAGGAGATGGATTTCAAAATAAAAGGAAGAAGTCTATTTTCAAGGAGAGTAAGATCTAAATTTATGGTTATTAGTTTGGCCTAAAGTTAGAAAACTTTTCCTTTTTAATATTTCATTAACATTTATGTGATCAGATTGATTTCCACAGTATATAAATTAAAGTAGAAACCGTAAGCAGCAAAACTGGGTCGATGTTGATGATTAACACAGGAAAAATTCATAGCACAAAATGCAGTCAGTTTTTCAGTGAATATATAAGAAGAAAAGATGTAGGACTTGCCAAGAGATTCTTTTGGCTGAGGCATCACATGGTAATGCTATTCAGAATGTAGTAATGAATGCTTTTCCACTATAATCACACCTATTCTAATCCTCTCATTCTAAACTGCACATAAATATAAAGGATATTAAGAATATATTTGAGATGTCAATGAAATAAAATGTTGTCACAGGATAATGGTCTCCTGCTGCTTCATAAAATACCAAGCCAAAGGCAAGACTTACATTTTCAGAGTAGAAGACATTAATCCCATGACAGTATTTTATTGAAGTGATTGTATTTCTATTATACAAAATGAGCATGTAGATTTAATCAATTCATTTGATGAATGTTGAGGTGGTAAATTGACAATGGTTCATCATCATTATGAAATTGTTGTCTTTCTGCAAGCCGTTTATCAAAGAAAACACAGATTTTTAGGGAACTGGATTCAGAGGGTTTGGAAGAGTGGTGGTTTCTGAATAGATGGAGGTTGGTTTCTCCTCGGAGACTATGAGTTAATATAACAATCAAAGGACTGTATGATTGACACACTTACAATGGTCTGCTCAATATTGTTGTTAATATTATACTTCCACATTTCAACTTTCTGACAGACAAAACATAATAATTAAATATAATTACTTGAGGAAAAAACTACAATGACACAAAGAAGTCGAATTCAGAGCATTTTACTAAGGCATTTACAAAACAGCCTTAGTCCTTGGAGTAATGATCACTGAATAATGTTTGATAGCATTAGACAAGAGCATCCTTCCCTGTTCTGGACTACTACTGTAATATTCCAAAGATGCATTGTAGAAAACAGCTTGGGGATTCTTATGGAAGCTCCACCATCTAAGCCAAGCCAAGTATTGTTCCCTTTGGAAAATGCAAACCATTGTTTTATTTCTCCTGTAGAAATGCATTAATGCAAAATAGTGTGATATATTCTGTACCTGTGTTACACTGTTGTGTTTTATTTTGAAATATAGATTCCTTAACATGCAAAGTAGTCCTTAGAATTATTGTGAAGCTTTTCTAATTTTTAAAACAGAATTCACTCTGTACAGTACTTTATTACTCCAAAGGTTCTATGCTATTTCACATGCCATTTTTCATATTTGTTGACTGTCCTGATGTAAGTGAATTTCATATTTCTAATGACCATCTTTGTTATCATCTTCCATTTGTTGGTGGTATAAATCCACCAAATCTGAAAATAAAAGCTTATTCTTCGAAATATAAGAAAAGCTATTTTCTTAACTGAAAAGCTATTACTTTTCATAAAAATGCAAATCACCTAGCACTTATATCCCTTGGGCCATTCATGAAAAAAATCAGACTTGTCAGAAGTGCAATAAGCATGGCATCTGGAAAATCTTAGCAGATATAAGCTGCTGCATGTCATTACCATGTTGGTTACAATGATTACTCAGGCAATTCCCTAGCACCTTAACTCCCTGTGTGAGAAAATGATCTAAAGTCATTACAGCAGCATTTTTCTATATTAATTGCAAATCCATTTTTATGGACTTTTCATCATGAACTCTAGTTTTCATGGCTAAGTACTATACTGGATTGCTAAGCTTGCATAACAAAATACCACACCCAGAGGGGCTTAAGCAGCAGAATATTTTTCTCTTGTGGTTTCAGAGGCCAGAAGTCCTAGTGGAAGGTGTGGACAGGCTTGGTTTCTCCTGTCATCCCTCATCTGTCTTGCAAGGCAGCCGCTTTTGCACTGTTGATGACCAATGCCTTTCTCTTTCTGTATTCTAATCTTTGCTTCTGTTTGTATCAAATTTCTTTGTTTCTAAGATCCCTGGATGAGTCAGATTAAAGCTCATCCATCTAACCTCATTTCACCTTATTCACTTGTGAAAGGCCCCAAAGAGGCACATTTCAAAACACTGTGATTTAGGGCCTGCACTTAACCATTTCCAGTGAATACAATTCACCTAATAACACATACCAATGAGATTCCATTTGTATTTTACTATGACCCATAAAAATATGAAGTCTTCACTGGTTGCCCAAACCTAACTACAAAGTTAATTTTAAAAATCCGTAATAATATATAATCTTAAAAAACATAAAAATAATTCTTTTTAAAAGAATTTTGTCACTCTTACTCTAAATTATTCTCCATAATTTAAAGTATACTAATATTATCAGTGATATATTAATGAGCCTATGTATTTTGCATTGGATTTCTTATATCTTAGGCTTTATCTTTCCTATAAAGAATAAGTTCTCCAAGAAAAGGTAGCATTTTACATATAGAAATGTTTGCATGCTACACATCGCACTGAGCCTGTGCCCTCCATAAGCATTAGGGGAATAGCTGGGTGGATGAACAACTGGATAAAATACATTGCAAGTCATTTATTAATTTGTGATTATAATTTAGACACTTTATGCCTGAATATACTGATGAGAAAAACATTCAATTATGACATTAGACACTAAACTTTAATTTACATAATCTAAAATATATGGCCACCAAACAGATTTAAGAAAGATTGTGATACATGGCTACCAGCCCAATTCGTTGAGCATAAAATAGAAGGGAAATAAAATTATACTATGTTCCAATCCAGAAGGATTTTGGTACATATTCCTCCATTAAATATCTTTGGTCTGGGTTTCAGAAGCAAGAGAAAAGCTGCGAACATATGACATACACATAGTTCCAACTAGACTGTAAATATTCAGCTGGTGTTGGCAAGCCAGGATTTGTGTTTATGTTATTCATTTTCTACAGCATTGTTCTCGGAGTACAGATCTTACCCAGTGCAAATCTATGCTCAGTCTTTGCAGATGTTTCCCCAGTCACTAAGAAATGTGACTCTTAAGTTCAGCGAGATTTTTAAGTGTGTGCGTATATGTAAAATATGTATATTTTAGAAAAAACAGCAATGTAACAAGAACTAAGAATGTACATATCATTATTATTGGCTTGCTAATGGTAATTACTGATAGCATTTTAACACCAGTGCTTAAATATTTGCATTTGCTAAACCATAAAAGTGTAATCACTCTGTTTTTGAGATTCAGCTGAGTCTCCTAGGGATGGGCAATAATAGCACATGCCAGTATTGGTGCAGGCGCAAGTCAGGCGCTACATTTCCAAAGCAGGACTTCTGAAAAGCAATTGTAAGTTTCAGGCACTATTAACCACCAACCATGCACTAACGATGCACCACATGAGCAGGTTCCTTCTGAAGAGTCCACGGGAGAGAATTCCTTTGAAGAGGACTGCTGGAAAGAGGGCAGGAAAGAATCTAATTCTTCTCCAGCCAATCAAGGTCATTTATGAAACCTGGGCTCTGGGTGGTGATATCACAGCAAGAAGTAGTTCATTTAGAATACTCAGCCCTTATTAAAATTTGTCAGACTGAAAAAAAAAATAGCTGAGCATTTCTCTTGGACAGAGTGTGCGCTATGCAGGAGGGAGAGACATACACACTTACACAGCCAGAAGCTACACAGACATACATTTTTCTCCTCTGTTCTCATTTTAGCAAATATTTCATGTATTATAATTGGATGTACATTCTCGTGTTGTCATACATTTCCCTTCCCTCCTCCTCCAAATGTACTCTCTTCTAGAAATTCTCTATATGTAATTTAAGTAAAATGTATTGATAAGCTCTATAGTTTGTTTTCATATTTTAACTTTCATTTTTACTACATCTCTGCCTTTGTATCATATCTTTTTGTATGCTATTGTGTTTTTGACCTTTACTAACATTTTGGACAGTATATTTTAGAGTGTTCTAGGTGATAGTATGTATTTAGGTCCCCATTTTAAGTGTTGTCTTGTGTACAACAAGTTGTATGACAAAAACTCAATCTAATCTGCTACAAATGGAGAAATAGATAATCACAATTAATTAAAAAAACTTGGCCAATAGTAGGAGTGAATAAGCTAGCTTGTGTTTCCTTAGGAACATGAATAAGAGCTTCCCAGAGAAACATGTGCCAGAAGATAGACTGAGCCACTGAATTATGCAAATGCAATTTTACCAACTATTGCCAAACTGTCCTGACATCTTTGTTGATAATTGTAGATCAATAGCAAAGAAATCCCGCATATCCTAATATCTGCCAAACCATAGCTTATTTGGTACAGGGTCTCACTATGCAGGTCAGATGCCTCCCCGGGGCTGGAATTATAGGTAGATGCCACCAATCCCAATGTCAGTGGCCATCACTGTGCATAATCACTACTGTCTTACTGTCCTATTTTCGTAGAACTCCTGTTATTCTGACTCTTATTAAGCTGATTGGTTACTTAAGGTACTTTTGAGTGGATTCTTGACCATATCTTGTTCATTTTTTATCCCATGCTAGTTGACCTTTTCTCATTAACTTGATTTTTTAATTTAAAAATTCAAATTTTGGGGATATAGCTCAGTGGCATAAGCGCCTGCCTAGCAAGCACAAGTTCCTGATTTCAAACCCCAAGACCTTAAAAAAACAAAGCAAACAAAAACCCAACCACTCCATTTTAGGGGCTGTGGAGATAGCCCTGTGGCACAAGTGCCTGCCTAGCCCCCAACCCCCCCCCCAAAAAAAAAAAATCAAATCTTCTCAATTTCTCTTAAAATATATTTTGTTTATATTTTCCTTAGGATGTCTTTCTCATGTATGAAAGTTTTTATGTTTAGTGTTTTTAATTTAAAATTTCCTCAAGAATTTTGAGTTTTTATAGCTTGCTAGAAAATATCATCTCCTATCTTGATATTTCCTAAGAAAATATCTGATATTTTCTTAAGAAACCTTCACAGTTTTGGTTTTCACACTTTGGTCTTTAACCCATCTGGAATATTTTATTTTTGTGCATAGTATAATGTAAAAGTTTAATTTTATTATTTTCCCATATGGAACTCAAACTATCTTAGTGTTACTTTATTAGTTATTCTTTTGCAACATACTTGTAATACTGAATCTATCAGATACCATCTAATGTGCTGGCCTCCTTAGTCTCATTTTGTCTGTTTCCAACTCTGTACCTCACTGTTATTTTTCACCTCACTGTTTCAATGATGATAGATTTATAATGCAACTTTTAGTGTAGAAGGAGAAAAGCTCCTTTTCTAGTTTTCTGTGTATAATGTGATTTTAATCTTAGTGTTTTAATTTTAAATGTCTTCCTATTCTGTGTTACTATGTCTTTCTATTCTTATTGTTGAGCTTTTCATCTCTTTATATATTCAGGGTCAATTTGTCATATTTTACAAATGATCTTGTTGGAATTTTGACTTTAAATATAATGAATTTGTAGGTACTGGAAAGAATTGTGATCTCAACTGTAGCTCTTCACTTTATTTGGATTTTTTAAAAAATATGCTGATTATTACATAGCTACGCTGCTAATTGCCATACATTAAAACGGTTTGTAGTAGGACTTCTGGACCCTCTTAGTAGCCTTAATAATTTGTGTAATCTCTTATAAGTTTTTTTTTCCCTGTCTTTTTGAGAAAAATTTCACTGTGCAGTTCAGGCTGGCCCTTAGTTCACTTTCTAGCACCAGCTGGTCTCTAACTAGCAATAATCCTCCTCCTTCCGCCTCCCATGATTGCAGGCACACAGCACCATAACTAGATCAGTTTCTTATGCTTTGTTTGTACCTCATTTCACCTATGAAAAGCATCATTCACATATTTATTTTCCTTATTTATAGTCTAGAATTTCAGATACTTTTATGAGTAAATGATGATAATGAGTATCTTCGCATTGTTCTGTGAGTCAAATGGCAATTCTTCTAGATTTCTATCTCTAAGGATGTTATTTATCTGAGAGTTTTAGACATTTGGACAGGAGTATATTTTCTTTTCTTTTCTTTTTTTTAGTATATTTTCTTTAGTTACAAAAAGTTCCATCATTATTCAAGATGATTTTTAAAATGCATTTGTTCTGGAACTTAATTTGTTTTCATTATATAATAAATACACACATTTTTCTCTACTCTGTTGCTGTGACAGATCACATGGCTAATATTTATCTTTTTGAGACAGGGTCTCGCTATGCAGTTGAGGCTGGCCTTGAGCTCACTTTTGTAGCCCAGGCTGGTCTCGAACTCCCACCGATCCTCCTGCCTCAGCCTCCCGAGTGCTGGGATTACAGGCGTGCGCCACCACGCCCGGCAACATGGCTAATATTTAAATGTTCAGCTTTCCTTATAATGTTGGGACTTTTAATACTTGGTCATGATTTATTCTTTCTTGAAATGCTACAAGAGATCTTGCACTTCAAAGTTCAAGGACTACATATAAAATGGCTATTTAAAACTTTTAGCTCATTTTTGCAGGTTTTGTTTTTATTAGCATAAATTTCAATTGTAATTCATTTAATGTTTTCTTTTGCTAACCTTCAACTCTACCTCATCTCTAATCAGTCCATGATCAGCTCTACTTTTTATGTTGTCTTTTCATTTTTGGTACATTTCTAGCATCCTATTTTTCTCAATGTTTTTGTGATACTACATTTTTTAAAATGTTTTAGAAATGTTCTATTAAGGACTTTATTTTGTTTTCCTAATCTGGACATCTCAGTTCCTTTTTTTTAAAGGGAAATCAAATGCACTTTCCTTTTCATTTTCTTTGCTTTAAAATAGCAGATTCCTAAAGTGTTATGTACTTGTTTCATGTTTTGCTATTTTGAATAATTTTGCCCTTGCAATTTTAAAGCAGATATTTAAAACTACACTCAATAATCAGGAAGAATAAATATTTAGAATATTTCCTTCCAAAAATATAGAAGTCCCTCACTATATCATGGTTCAGCTTTCATGGACTCACTGCTTTGTGGGTTTTCTTACATTTATTTTTATTTTTATTTTTTTAAATACAAATTGTAATTAAAATACAAAAAATTACAAGTAGTACAGAATTTTGCTTAACAAAATAGTATGAATTTCATAGTATTTGTTGTAACACATAATGTTATCTTCCAACCAGTTGTTCACATTAACAGATAAAAGCATGTAAAATTAGAAGAAAAAAAAGAAATGTGTAAGAATAAAGAAGAAAAAATGTACGATTGAAAAAAAGGAAACAACAACAAAAAAAAAAGGAAACAAAACAAAATAGAACAAACTATCTGCTCCATTCCATAGACCAGCAAAAATGCAGTTGTCTTGCTCTCTTCTGGTTACAAATGAATTTGAGGAAACTTTTCTCTAGCTCTTTGAGGTATACTAATGGTAGTTTCATTGGAATTATGTTGAATCTGCATAAAAATTTTGAGTATTTCCACTTTGACAATATTTATTCTTCCCATGCAGGAACATGGACTATTTTTACATTTTCTCAAATTCTCTTAAATCACTTTTCTCAAGGTACCATAATTCTCATTGTATGAATCTCTTCTATCAATTGTAGGATTGATTCCTAAGTATTTCTTTTTTTAGATATTATTGAGAAGAGCATGGTTTCCTTAATTTCTCTCTCAATGCACTCATTGTTTGTATACAGAAATGCTACTGAGTTTTAGGTATTGACTTTGAATCTTGCTACATCGCTGAATTTGATGATTAAATCTACAAGACAATTGATGGAGTATGTGGTGTCCTCGTGTCATCTGGAAATAACAATTTCACTTCTTCTTTTCCAATGCTTATTCCTTTTATTTCTCTCTTATTTAATTGTTCTGAATAATGTTTCCAGCACTATATTGAATAGTAGTGGAGACAGTGGACATCCTTGTATTGTTCCTGATTTTAAAGTGAAGGCCTTCAGTTTTTGCCCGTTTAGTATGATGTTTCTGTTGATTTCTCATAGATGGCTTTTATCAGGTTGAGATATAGACCATCTATTCCAGTTATCTGTAGGATTTTATCATGAATCAGTGTGGGATCTTATCAAATGCTCTTCATACATCTATTGAGATGATCATGTGGTTCTTGTTCTTCGTTCTATTGATGTGATGTATTCCATTTATGAATTTTTGTATGGGAAACCATCTTTGCATTCCTAGAATGAAACCCCTTTGGTGATGATGCATAATCTTCTTGATGAGTTGCTGCATTCTGTGTGCTCATATTTTGTTGAGGATGTTGCATCTATATTCATTAGAGAGGACGGCCTATAATTGTCTTTTTCAGTTGACTATTTCTCTGGTTTTGGAATCATAGTAATATTTTTTTCCAGAAATGAGTTTGGGAGAACTGTTTCACTTTCAGTTCATTGAAGATTTTCAGAAAAGTTGGCATGAAATTTTCTGTAAATGTCTTGCAGAATTCTGCTGTGAATCCATTGGGACCTGGGCTTTTCTTTGTTGGTTGTTTCTTAAATTTTGTTATGTTTTTAGTTTTGTTTCTTTGTATTAGATTATTCAGAGTTTGTATATCTTCTTGATTCATCTTTGGGATTTCATATGTATCTAGGAAACTGTCCATTTCCTCTGCGCTTTCCACCCTGTGAAGATAACAATTTTTTTTTTTTTTTTTTTTGTTGAGACAGGGTCTCACTATGCAGTTCAGGCTGGCCTTGTGCTCAGCCTCCCGAGTGCTGGGATTACAGGCGTGCGCCACCACGCCCATCTCCGAGGATAACAATTTTGGAAGTAGATATTGATGATCTGAATTTCTTTAGGATCTGAAGTGATTTCACCCTTTTTAGTCCTTATTGCATGACTTTGGGATTTTTCTTTCCTTTTTCTGATTAAGTTGGCTAGGGTTTTATCAATTTCATTTATTCTTTGAAGACCTAACTCTTTGATTCATTTATTTTTTGCATTGTTTTCTTCATCTCCACTGCATTAATTTCTGCTCTAATCATTATAATTTCCTGCCTTCTTTGGGCTTTGTGCTTGACTTGCTCTTCTTTTTCTAGAAGCCTGAGGTACAGCATAAGATTGTTTATTTCAGCTTGTTCTATTTTCCTAATGTGCAAATTTACTGCTATAAATTTTCTTCTTAAGACAGTTTTCATTTCATCCCTCAGGTTTTGGTAGGTTGTATCTGCATTTTTGTTTGCTTGTAATTCTTTTTAATTTCTTCTTTAATTTCATCCATGACCACTGGTTATTTAAGAGGTAGTTATTTAACTCCCATGTTTTTATGGTGTTGATAATTTCCAGCTTTATTTCACTATGATCAGATAGTATACATGGGTAATTTCAATTCCTTTGTGTTTACCTAAGAGTGCTCTGTGTGCTCAAATATGTACTATTTTGGTGAAAGTCTTGTGTGCAGCTGAGAAGAATGTATTTTCTGTTGTTGCTGGGTATCACACTCTGTATAGGTCTGCCAAGTCAATTTCTTCACAATTTTGGTTTATTTCTTCTACTTCTTTGCTGATTTTTTTTTAACTTGTTTGTCCATTTGTGACAATTGCATGTTACAATCCCCCATTACTAGTGTATTATTGCTCATTTGGTTTTTTATGTCTGTTAAAATTTGTCTTATGTAGATAGGTGCTCCTACACTGGTTGCAGATATGTTTATAATTGTTATCTCTCCCTCTTGTAGTTTTTTCCTTAATGAGTATGTAGTGACCTTCCTTATCTGTTTGGAAGATTTTTGGTTTGAAGTTGATATTGTCAGCAACCAGGATATCTACTACTTTTTTTTTTTCTGATTTCCTGTTGCATGGAGAATTGTTTCCATCCTTTGATTTTTAGTCTGTGAATTTCCTTTTGAGTTAAATGTGCTTCTTCTATGCAGCATATTGTTGGATAGTGTCTCTTTATCCACTCTCCTAGTCTGTTTCTTTTGACTATGAATTGAGGCCACTTATATTGATAGTTATAACTGATCTGTACTGACTTACCTTTGTCATTTATTTTCCTACTATAGGTTCCTTGCTTTTCCCCTCTTTTTAATTACTTGTTCTGTTTTATGGTGCCTTTATGTTGTTTTCTCAGATGTAATTAATTTTGTCTCATTCTAGAATATCCATCAGTACTCTTTGTAGGGTTGGTTTGGTGGGAATGAATTTCTTCATTGTTCTTTTGTCATGGAAGTATCTTATTTTGCCATTGAATCCAATAGGTAGTTTTGCAGGGTACCTCAATCTGGGGTGGAAGTTGTTTTCTTCCAGAGCCTGAAATACTTCATTATCCATCTTGATTTGATGATTTGTGTTGAGAAATTTTTCATTATTCTGATGGGCTTTCCATTGTAGGTGATCTATTCTCTGCAGCAGCTTTTCTTATTTATTTATTTATTTGTTTGTTTGTTTATTTATTTATTTATTTATTTATTTATTTATGGTACCAGGGATTGAATTCAGGACTCCATGCTTGCCAAGCAAGTGCTTAGTGTACTGAGCTATCTCCCTGGCCCTGTAGCAGCTTTTCATATTCTATTCTTTTGCTGAATTTCTGAGATCTTGATTACTATGTGGCTATGTCTAGATTTATTGTGATTATAGCTGTATAGATATTATCTATACTTTGCTTATGTGTATGTCAGTTTATTTTCTCATGTTTCATAAATTTTGTGCTAGTACTTCTGTAATCAGTCTTTTTATGTCACTTGTGCTTTCCTATGCTGCTTCATTGAAATCTGTTACTCATATTATTTTTCTTGCATGATCTTGTAGCTACTGCATTGTTATTTCCTGGTTCCTTGTTAAAGAGATCTTTCCTTTCATGTTCGTTAGTTGCACTGCTGTCTTCATGGTCTGAAAGTCTACAGTTTCACTGAAGCAGTTTTGCAGCTTTCAGTGGAGTTCTTAATCATCTGGATATCTGTTAGAATCTATTTCATGCATTCTAATTACTTCTTATATTGTCCAGCCAGTGTTTCCATCTTTTTTCTGCTGCCCTGTATTTTCTTTTAACCAGTGTCCCACAGGCTGATAGAGTCTACTACATTTCTTTTAAAAAATAAAAAATAAAATAAAAAATTATGCTTTGTGAATTTTCAAAAAATATTAACTGAAATTATTTATCACAGATTTTTCACTGTATTATGGGATTTTGCAGTACTGTATACAGTATATATGGTTTTTTAAAGACTTTAAATTTGTTTTTACTTTTTGTTTCATTTTAATAAGAAAAGGATAAAATAGCAATGAAACCATTTCAAAACAGGTTAGTAGGATAGTTGTAATAATTAATACATTGCATATTGTTGTCTTCATAGTAGTTATTCAGAGGACAAGATGCAGATATAATATCTTGTCTAAACAATGTTAGTACAAACTTTTATTTTCAAAGAACTAAGAGAAAGTAGCTATACATCTATCCTCTCTTGTGAATACGTGTGTGTGTGTGTGTGTGTGTGTGTGTGTGTGTGTGCATTTTTTTCAGCACAAATGGTTATTTACACTTTTGTTCAGTGGCACATGACACCAGGTTGTCTAGCAACTGATAACTAACTTTACCAAGACAGGATGCTCATCTCAGGAGTGAGGTAGCTTGTTTGCTTTAGGCACTGGGCCAAGTCCTACCTAGACATATTTGATTGATTTCATGGCTTCTTGATTCCCAATATACCCCCTTTTTTGTTTTGTTTTGTTAGAGATAGGTGTTCCACTGCAGTTAGAGAAACAGTATTTGGAAAAGTCTTTAAGGATCTTTTCCTGAATGACATAGGTTTATGTGTTTAGAAAATGATAAAGAATATTAGAAGTGTTTTTAAAAGCATGGGAAAAGTTTATAAAAGTGTGAGACAAGTTTATAGAGCCCATATATATATAAAATAAATAGAATGTCATTACTTTTCTGAGTTTCACTTATTGTGGGGATATTTGGAACATAACCTCTGTAACAAGTGAGGGACTACTGTAAATGCTTAATCATAGCTATTTTAAGTACGCTTATTTATTTGATTAGCTCTGTATAAAATATTTAAAGTTAATATATTTATTTTTTGTCTTAACTTTTCTCTAAATATTTCTATTATCTCATTAGATTCAGGATATTGTTATTAATTGTTAAATAATCTTAATCCTCTATTTAACTAATTAACATCCTTATATTGACTTTATAAGCCATTAACAAATTTAGCTAATTCTGCTTTTATGAATTTCATTTTTGAAAGCATTTCAGTTTGATGATGGATGTTGTTCCTAGGTGACTCTATTTTTCTTTATATTTTCCATTTTTTAAAGAAATGCCAGCTGGGCGTGGTGGCACACGCCTGTAATCCTAGCACTCGGGAGGCTGAGGCAGGAGGATCGGTGTGAGTTCAAGACCAGCCTGAGCTACAAAAGTGAGCTCAAGGCCAGTGTCAACTGCATAGCGAGACCCTGTCTCAAAAAGACAAAAAAAAAAAAAAAGAAATGCCAAGGGGATGGGGAGATAGCTCAGTAGAATAAGTGCTTGCCTGGCAAAAGCAAGGACCTGAGTTCAATCCCTAGTCCCGCAAAAATAAATAAATAAATAAATAAATAAATAAATAAAAATTAAAAAAAAAAAAAAAAAGAAATTCCAAATCCTAACTTATCTGCTGTGTAAGTTTTTCAGTTATAAGAAAGTTAAATTTTGGCTGTGGTCTTTAACTGCTCATAGTAATGAATTTTTCTCTGATTATGAACAAAATAAAATGGTAAAAACAGAGGAAAAGATCTTACTCTTTGCTGCTCAAAGCTAAGAAATTTGCCTCTCAAATGAGTAAGAAATAAATAGTACCTTTTTTCCTTAGCACTATATTCAATTCAGTTGGAAGCTTGTGAGCTCCTTGTACAGAACATACTCATTTATTCATTACTTTGATCTGTCTTATACTCCCTTAATCCAAGCCACTATCATTTTCATCTTGACAGCTATATAAACCTTGGAGTGATTTCTGTAGCCCTGCACTTATGAAACAAATTTTTCTTCTACTACAGGAGTGATTTTTTACCTAATTATAAAAAAATGTACTGAAGGAGGAGCACTTCCATTTGGGGCAGAGAAGTAAAAGTAATTTTGATCTTACTGTGAACCTTTGCAAGGACTTAAAAACATAATTCCAACCAAGAGTAGATTTCCTTCATTTACTGTGTCTCCTGGGTAGTATCTATTTAACTACTAATTCTTCTACTTCATGAAGACTTCCTGAATATTTTGCCGTATGTTATTCTCCCATTCAGAAATTTTATACTATGAATAATATACTTGATAGTTTAGACACTGTACTACAAATGCAATTTTATGATTTATTCACTGATTATTTCTTCATGTTTATTATTACTTCCCATGGCTTGAAGTGAGTTTTTCTTTATATCCTTACATTTATGCATTTGCAAACCCTTGAGAACCAGGATAATATTTTTCATTTCATTATTTGTATCAACAATCTTAAGATAAATGTTGTATAGACATTATGATTGATTAATTGCTAAAGCTAAAATAGAACTTTATGTTTAGGTGATTCTTTTTGGAATGAAAGTAATTATAGTTTAATGTAATTTATGACGTATTATTTTGCCAGTTGGGACCCTATCACAATGAAGCAAATGCATCTCAAAGAGAAAGCCATTGTACTATGTTTTCCCAAGTGTTTTGATTAAAATTAATGGATGACTGCAAAGCAACTCAATTAGTTTAACTTGTCAGGCAAAAGTCAATTTGATAGTTAAATATAGACCTTGGTTCTGACATTAAAGTCAATACTAAACAAGGCAACATTTTTCTCATTTACACACCTTTAAGCTAAGTAAGGTTAATATAGTTTTCAATATAATTTTTACTGATGGGTCAATTGTTCAGGTTAAATTTATTAGCTGCAAATTATGAAGTAGCAATAACCTGGCATTGATGATACTTGCTACTGAAAGACTGTGGCTTCATTTTTACTTCAATACTTACTAGCTTTAGTGGATGGTCTGTCTATTCTGAGTCTCAGTTTCTTCATATGCAATCAGAATAAGTCTGCCTGCCTCTTGGTCCATATAAGAATTAAGTGACTTAATGCCTGTAAAAGAATGTATATGTTGGACATTTCTAGAGTGAAATTCTATGGTTTCATGAGAACAAATTTTATTTTAATGATAGCAAATTATGATACTAAGTTACAAAATGACGGGTCACTTTCCTGAAAGATGTTTTCTAAATAAGCACACTTTCATATATCCTTTGATGTGCTAGTTAATGACACCATTTTATCACTAAGATAAAATAATTGAATTTCAACAAAAACTATGACAATAGCCTCTTTGTTTGCATGAGAGAAAATTGAAAATGAGTTATGTTACATTTTCTGCATAGGTGATGACCTGTTAAAATGTTGACCTCCCGCTACACTTGTTTGTTTTTGTGTTGCATAGACTGAATTGGGTGCAGCCAGACTAGACTTGTTGGGAAATCATGGCCTTTGCATTTCGGTTCCTCCCATCCTGCCTCATCAGAGGTGAATACATAAAAAATGACCCAAATTTCTTTTTTTTTTTTCTCCAAATTTCTGATATAGCAAAAGATACAAATACAGTCACTGCTTGTCAGAAGGATTTTTTTTTTTTCTGCAAGTCTAGTCATGAGGTGGAATAATAAAAAGGAAAGAGGAATGCGACTGATGGATTTATATCCATTTTCATCTCACGCAGGCCTTTGCTTATGCTTTACGATCCCTGCAATCAGTGTATAGGACTTAAGATTCCCCCTACAAAATCAAGCCATGTAATTTACCAGTTTAACAAAGTAAATAAATTACATAATCTTTTAAAAAAATTTTCTTAGTAAAATTCATACACAATAATAACCAATGTGTTAGTCCTAAAAGTTACTAACATAATAAAGCAGCATTTCACACCTTCTACCACAAATGGCCATTTTTATAGCCTCTCCATATTCTTTGATTAATGCTAACATGTCATATAATTAGTTTTGACATAGTATATGATTTATTGATGTACTATTTTTAACTTATTTGTGGTTAATAGTGTGTATTGGGAAACAATTTATACCTGGGCCTTTCTTAATTACCCTTATGATCTTTACCATTGAATTGGGTAGTCACATCGCATACATTTAATGTAATGTTAGGCCTATTTCTAATTATTCCAACTTTAGCCTGCATTTTCTCTTTTGTCTTTGAGTTACTTTTATACAGTACTTTTGGATTAATTTTTCATTGACAGTACATTTCACTGATTCGCTTTATATCCTTTATTAATGTACCTATAAGATATAGTTCTTTGTTGTATTATTGATGCTCTTATTGTGTAGTTCATAATCACATCTTTAGCATATCACAGTTAACTTTCAAGCAATACTATAATACCTTGTGTACAATATAAAAAGCACTATACTTTTATCTTCAGTATACAAAAGTCATTGAGGATAATACAGTATTTTCTTTCTCTCCATTCCACTACTTGTCCTTTTTATGTGTTATTCTACCTACATTATTCTCATTGTTCTACCTAGACTTCTGGTTGATAGCTCCAAAGAAGTGACTGAAAAATATATTTCCTAAATGATTCTCAGTGTCATGTATAAGTGTTTCAGTAACTTACCATTAAATGTGCCATGATCTGTAGGTTTTGAAAAAGGTTTATTATGCTAGTAACTTTTAGAACTAACACACTGGTTATTATTGTTTATGAATTTTACTAAGAAAGTTTCTTTACAAGATTATGTAATTTTATTTACTTTGTTAAACTGGTAAATTATGTGGCTTGATTTTGTAGTGGGATCTTATGTCCTGCTTCGATTCCTGGAATTATACTCCTGTGGCCATGACAGATTATGATTATTATGTATCACTCAAATGGATTTAATTTAGCACTGTAGCATCCCTGCTCATATGATTTATAGCTTTTGTTTTGTACATTCGTATTGAAATTTATAGATTTATTATGTCACTTTAGGTTTATGGTAATCTCTCCCTCTAACAATTCAGTGCATTTGAATTATATCTATGGTTTCAGTTTCATATAGTTTCAAATTTCTAATAATTTTTTGAAAGTATGGGTTGTCTATAATATATCACCTACATTTTGGGGGAGAGTTTTCTAATCATGTTGATTTTACAGGTTGCCTGCTGATTTCACTATTGAAAGTTGCTTTATTGCCGGGCGTGGTGGCGCATGCCTGTGATCCCAGCACTCGGGAGGCTGAGGCAGGAGAATTGGTGCGAGTTCGAGACCAGCCTGGGCTACAAAAGTGAGCTCAAGGCCAGCCTGAGCTGCATAGCGAGACCCTGTCTCAAAAAGACAAAAAAAAAAAAAGAAAGTTGCTTTATGTTTCCATTCACGGTCAGTCATAGTAACTTTTCCTTGTGCACATGAGAAAAATATGTTTCATTGTTAATATTTGGAAGATGTTCTAGATAGTAGCAAATAATCAGCTTCATTAATTATGTGGTTTAGACATCTATATCCTTCTATATCCTATATCCATCTATATCCTATAATTACATGGTTTTTTTATTAACAATCTTTTTTTTTTTTTTTTTTTTTTTTCTTGTTTCAGAACCTTTGTTTATTTATTCACTCATTTTTATGGCCGGCTCAGCCCACCCTGAGAGCAGGGCTGGCGCAGCATGTGGTGCCGGGGATTGAACCGCGGTCCCTGAAGCTGCCCAAGCTTTCCCAAGCAGGTGCTTTAAACCACTGAGCCATCCCACCAGGCCCCTTTATTAACAATCTTGAAAAGTATGTATTAAAGTGATTTTACATTCTTTTCAGTCCTGTTAAGCCTTTCATTTTGAGGTGTATATACTCAGAAGCAGTGTTTCTAGGTATATCTAGGTCTAAAGTGGTTTAACATTGTCCTAGTATCTTTGCTCATTTATGTTTTGAAATATCTGTTTTACATAAAGATGCTTTCTCTTTTTTGTGCTAATATGAAGCACACAGCTCATTTGATTATAACATGAGAAATTTATGCTTCTCTACTTTTGTCTTCAAAGAAAAGGCAAGTAAGAAAATGTCATTCTTGTTCTTTGGTTTTGGTTAATATTCTTTGATATATTTTCCATTTTAATTTTTTAAGTTTTTGAATGTTTATCAAAAAATCTATTGTAAATTAATTTTACTTGAAGAATCTGTCAGTCTTTTACCTGTGGTAATTAGCTCAATTACATGTGTTGTAATCATTATTTATATCTATAGGTTTTTAATTCTCTATTTTAAGCATCATTAATTTTTGTCTTTTTTTTCTTTTTATCTCTTTTCTTTTCAAACACTGAGCTTTATTATGCTTTGGATTTTGTTTTGCATTATCTATATGATAAAACACAAACCTTTGAACTTTAGAATGTGACCTTTTTGAAAATAAGGATGCTAAAGGTAAAACTACTTAAGCTTACGTCATCTGCATTAGAGTATCTAACCCAGTGTGTCTGGCGTGTTCACGAAAAAAGCAAATTTAAATGCAGAAATATGCACAGGGAAAATTTTCATGTGAAGATGAATTTAAAGGCTGGACATGTTTTTGCATGCCTATTAGCCCAGCCCTCAAGAGGCAGAGGCAGGATTGCTGTGAGTTCAAATCCTGGCTGGGCTACAAAGTGAGTGCAAGACCAACGCAAACTGAATAGTGAAACCTTGTGTCAAAAAGATGGAAGAAAGAGAGAGAGAGAGAGAGAGAGAGAGAGAGAGAGAGAGAGAGAGAGAGAGAGAGAGAGAGAGAGAGAGAGAGA
>PVJA010011704.1:0-45570 GCA_004027025.1 Myocastor coypus | reverse complement strand
AAAATTGCTTGCTAATTTGACGGGCAAAAATAGCACTTCATTTTTTTGTCTTTTTTGAGACAGGGTCTCGCTATGCAGTTGAGGCTGGTCCTGAGCTCACTTTTGTAGCCTAGGCTGGTCTCGAACTCGCACCAATCCTCCTGCCTCAGCCTCCCGAGTGCTGGGATTACAAGCGTGAGCCACCATGCCCGGCCTAGCACTTCATTTTAATGTGATACTATTTTAGATATATTTGATTACTAATGAAATTTAATTTTCTCTTAGGGTTTGAAAACTATTTGTATATAAATGAAAGTGTATGCCTTTTACCCATTTTTTTACTGAGCTTTTAGCTTTATGTTTTCTTAAGGAATTGATTTGCCTGTGCCCTTGGTCATTTTTTTTTTCAAAAAATTCTGTGTATTATTTTTGAAATTTCAAAAGTACCCTGTGTCTATGGCATTCCAGAGGCAGCCTGGGGCTGGGTCCTGTCTGGACAGGGAGCTCCTAGGGGCAGAATCCTCTGCGGGGTTCTTACCCACTTCCCCATTGGACAGATGATTCTCAGACCCAGAACCATGAAAAACGACATCAGTGCTGCAAGAGCAGGGCTTGGGTCCCAGGCATTTAAGAGCGTCCCCCTGGGTCAGCCAGCTGGACGCTGTCGGTCACGTCACAGGCAGAAGAGTGGCTAAGTGAGATTCCACCGTTTTAAACGTCTGTGCAGGTGACACTTTTGGCTTTTTGCAATGAAGACAGACGGTTGTGCGTATATGGAACAGCTAGGCTCATGACCATTTTGAGTGAAGGGTGTTGCTGGATACTGAGTTAGTGTCTGAGCATCTGTAGGTATCGACTGTCTGACAGGTAGGTGGAAATGGCACACCCAGGGGCCACTCATGCAGTACCATGGAAAAATGACATCTTAGCCAGAAGCCACAGAGGGACAGGTGGCACTGTGAACTGTCTGGATGTGGGGACACAGGATGTCCTTGGCGCTGCACTTAGTAGGCACCTCTGCTGTGACTTGAGGTCCGACAGCGCACAGGAAATCCGGTGTTTTACCTAGAGCTGCCCTGAGTTCCACATCCACTGCATCTTGGGTACCATTACCATGCTGGGCGGTGCTTTACAGAAACCATGCAGCGGTGTCTGCCCAGCCTCCATCATGTGGGCAGGCAGGTGTCACCACAGCCACCTCACAGACGAAGACGCTGAGGCACAGAAACTGAGGCACGTAAACTCACCCAAGTTCACACAGCGGCTTAGGATTTATACTAAGCTCTTTCAGACTCTGAAGCCCACACCCTTTTCTCCTGTGTCTTTCCTCCCATTTCAGTTCATCTCTGTGGCTAAATAACGTGGCTATAGGTGGTCAGCACTCTGCTGGACAAACGTGATGCAAAATAATGAAGTCTTACGGAAGTAAATTCGGTGGGAGTTTTCCACACAGCTCACTGCACTATGCACTCAGTGATGGGCTGTCTCTAGACCAGCATCTGGAGCAGCCACAGTGTGGCTCTGTAAAGCTGAGGGTTACCCCGAAAACCTATCTGTCCCTGGGATGCTCCTCTTGGTAATAAACACACTCGCCTTAAGCCCTAATATGTCTGCCATTTCTATTTAAAACATTTGCGGAGAGTGGACAACTGCTTTCTTCTGACTTGGAGATAAGGGGTTTCGTGGCTGAGGGGATCACGTCTCTCCTTCCCACCCCTTCCACGACACCAGCGTGCTTGTCAGTTTGCTGTAGTCTAGCAAAACTGAAAGCCTGGCGTGTAGGTAGCCCTAGCCGCTCCTGAATCCTGCCTCGGATCACATGTCACTGCAGATGCTCTCCACGTGCTTACAGTCTCAGCGGTAATCCTTATTTCCTCCCTGAATGATGGGGGGGGGGAACCCTTCACCTACCCTGTTGTCCAGCTGGTGGGGATCAGAGATTCCAGCCCATAAGGACCCCCTTTCAGTGACTGAGAACCACAACCTAAGACTGACTTCACCGGTCTGGCCAGGGCTTCAGCCCTGCTCCCCTCAGAGCTCCCAGATGCTCAGGATGTTTCACTGAAGTTGGCTCTGCATCCTTCCAGTACAGCCAGCTTGGAGAAGAGAACCCATAGGTGTGTAGTGGCCAAGCCCTGACGACAGATCTTTATCCACGTCTCACTTAGCATCCCTCAAGCAGAGCTCAGAGAAGGCCTGTGGGTGGCAGCACACCGTGAGTCCGTGTGCTGCTCCTGAGGGTCGCTGCCTTCCTCCTCATCAGGTCCCTGCATCCGAGTGTCCCCCAGAGGCAGGCATCATCTCCGCTGTGCCCTTCCAGTAGGGCCAGGGCGAGGTGACCTGAACTCCAGCTGAGAAAGACCTCACACTAGCGTGGCACGTGGACCTCAGTCGGGGTAGAGCTTGCTAGGAAGGTTACAGACCACGGCCACTTGAAGTTTCCAAGGTAGCAAGCATGAACGTCATGCAGAGAGCTCTGTTAGTGCTGGCAGAGCTGCGTATGAAATCTGGCCCAGGTGTCTGAGGCAGGGCCAGAAAGCAGCCTCAACAGGCAGCTGGAGGAAAATGGGCTAAAAGGAAAATGGCCTGCATTTGACAGGTGGAGCTTTGGCCCTCCAGGACCGGGAATCCTTGGAGAGAGTGGTCGTCTCTCACCAGCCCAGTCCCACCAAATACGCACACCTACACACGCCTGCACACTCTGACAAGCGTGCAACTCACACACGTCACCACTGACACATGCTCCTCCATGCAAGCATATGCAAGTACAACACACACATTTTACACGCACACATGCACAGACAGGCTCAGCCACAGGCAGACACCTATGTGCACACTCACAATGCTCTCACATGCATACATGCTCTCATACACACACATACTTACACATGTGCAACTCACACTGACAATGCTTCCATATGCACATGTACACACGCATGATGCACACACCTACATGCACATGCATGCCCCCCCACATGCTCACTGCTGTGTGTGCACAGACACATGCATTCATGTGCGCACACAGAGTCAGCTTGCTTACTGTCCCTCATTACAGGCTCGCCCCAAGGGACGGCGCAGGTCAGCCAAGTCAACCCCTCTCTACCTCAGTCTCCTGAGAGGCAATTAGGCCAGTAAAGTTCAGTCTCCCCCACTGACCCTCTCTCCTGTCCCCACGTCCAGGGGCCTAACTGGCAGCCCAGGTCCCTGGGGTCTGTGTAAAGGGCTCGCTTGCTCAGGGTGCATGGGCAGGGCTGGCAGCCCCCTGAGCTCTGTTCCCTTTCGCTGACCAGATTGGTTCAAGCCCTGCACTAGGTAGGTGTCAGCCAGTCCTCCCCCTGGGAAGCACAGGTGCCTGTCTGAGTCCAGGCCCCTGGGGGTGCCTGGTGCTGCGCTCTCCCTCAGGAACTGGCGCCACTAGCTTCCCCCTACTCTGAGAGGAGCCTATAGAGCCTCCCAGGCCTGCACCCACTGTGCTGTATCTCCTGGCTGCTAGGCTGTGAGACCTGGCTGGGAGTGCTCAGAGCCTGTGCAGAGGTCTACAGCTGAGACAGAGCCCGTGGACGTGGGACCTTTTGGCCACTGCCCTCCTGCCCCTTCTGGGCTGTTGTTTACCTTGCTAACTGCCCCCTGAGCCTGAGCCCCCAATAACTGCTGCTCTTTTCTAGATGGCAGGAGTTTTTCCTATCTTGGTTAGCAAGGTCAGAGTGGCCCGCACTCCTCTCTGTGCCATCTTGGAGACTGCTTTCCTTTTCTGGCTTCTCGGCCCAGCTCGGGCTCCCTGAGGGAGAAATGCAAGCGTCCACCACACCCTCTGTCCCCAGTTTTCTAAAAAGCCCATCCATGCTCCGGCTGCTTCTGTTCCTGCCCAGGTCCTTCTTGAGCTCCCAGATACCTTGTACTTAGGCAGGAACAACACGGGAGCAGGGCCTGGTGGAAGAGGGCTGCTTGTGCCCTGTCAGCCAGGAGGCAGGGGGAGAAACAAGGAGCCAGGGAGGAAGGGTCCAGAGACAAGCTCCTCAGAGACCATTCAGCTAAGTGCTCATCCACGGCCAACCTGCTGAGGCCAGCACCTCGTGGTACAGTCAACTCTGTAGACCCCTCCTCGGAACGTTGCTGTGTTGGAGACCGAGCTCAATGCACAAGTTTGTCACACTTCAACCAGAACAGGTCAGGTAAGTCTGTGGGTGACAAGCATGTGGCTCTGAGTCACAGAATTGCCGCCTAGGTGAGTGCACAGCTCTGATGCCCCAGGTGGTGACACAAGTGATGTTTCCCTTCCGAAAGCTGAGAGTGGTGTTAGAGAGAAAGATAAGGTTGTCCTTCAGACACTTCCAAGAGAAGATGGAGTGTGACCGACAGGGGACAGGACTGCAGCCTCACTCTTGTGTCTGGGGAGGAGAGGCAGGACTTGAGCCAACCCAGCCACCAGCATGAGGCTTGGCCTGGCTCAGGAACAGCACACATCAAGCCCAAACCTGAAGAAAGCCAGGGAAACTGCAGGGCCAGGAGGGCTGCTGTCAGGCTGTGCTGCTCCCAGAGGGGAAGCAGAGGGCAGGGCAGAGGCAGCCAGGACTCTCAGGCTTCCCAGGCTTTGAAGGGCACAGCCTCGCCCCTTCCAGATGTCCCGGCCTGAGGCCATATGCTCTGCCCGCCACAAGGTCCCTCCTTATCCTCTGGCTTCCAGGCTGTCCCCACCACCCCCAACCAGTAGAATGATCGAGGGCTACTGTGAGGATTCAGGAGGCCACGCTACCATTTGCAGCCATGACAGAAGCTCCAGAGTGAAGGACGACCTCCCCTGGCTTCTGGCGCGGGGAAACACATCAGTTTCTGTCTGTGCTCCTGGAGCTTGCGCAGTACGGTGGCCTCCTTTTGAGAGGGAACAAGAGCACAGAGACCCAGGAGGTCATGCCCCCGCCCAAGGTCACACACAGGTCCCTGTAGAGCCCGACCTTGGCAGCCCTTCCCTGCCTGGCAGCTCCTGGGATAAGGCCTGGAGCCTCAGAGCTCCTCCCTGCTGGGCGTGGGGTGGAGCCAGCTGGGGCGGGCAGCCTCCCAGCCTAATTAGACACTGTAGAGGAGCGGGGACATGGTGCTCGGAGATTAGTGCCCCTCCATAGATCACAGTGTGGCAAGGACATAATAAATAATGTGCCCAAAGGTTTTAAAGGTAAAAATCAGCAAACCATTAATAACGTCCAGGGAACCATACATCACGCTGAAACCTTCCCATTACTCGCTCCCGAGCCTTCGCGGCTTCTCGGCTTCCCCTCCTCTTTCGGGTGTCCCCTCCCCCAGATGTTTGAAGCCCCCACCACATAGCCTGTGAGCAGGAAGGGTGGGTGTGCACCCTTTTCGGGAGTGAGGTGCCGTCTGAGGGGCTTTATTCAGGGGTGTGGTGCAGCCCAGGGCGACGAGAAGGGAGGTCTCTCTTCCCTTCCTTGGGACCCCACGCTTTTCCTCCCAGAGCACGGGCTGGGGCTCGCACCCTGTCCTTCCCCTCCTCCCCTCAGCACTCAACAGGAATCACACCACAACCTCCTCTCTGCAGCAACAAGGAGGTTTAATTAATTAACACAGCAGGGTCACTGTAGACGGGAGAAGCGCTGAAGTGCTGATGGCGGGCGTTTTCCAGTATGGCTGCAGTTGGGAGAACGTCGGGCCGGCAGAAAGTGTTGGCCTCTTCCTGGAACTGGATGCGTCTGGAATCATGGAGCCCAGAGCTGAGGGAAGTGACTGAACTGTGTCACGGGGCAGCAGAGGGCAGAGTGACAGCCAGGCGGAGCACCGGGGCCTGCGCTGCAGCCCCCCTTCCCACCAAGTCCCTCTCACCAGGCCCCGGTTCCTTGGGTGCAAAACAGTCAAGTTGGAAGATGCAGTGCCAGCCGAGGCTGTCACCCAGTTCTCCACAAGGCACGTGGTCAGAGTGTTCCTGAGTGCCCCATGCAAGCAGGCCCCTGGGTGGAGGCCCTGCACTGTGGCAGAGGGCAGATGACACACTCACTCACTGTGGCTCCTCCGAAGACCCCTAGAGACCACCGGAAGCATAGGGCTGGGCCTGGGGTCAACTGGATCAACACAGTGGGGTTTCCTGCAGCCACGGCCCGCTCCTTTGGTCCTCTGGGCCCAGTTCCCCACCCACCGCGTCCCTAAGGCCTCACAGCTCTGAACTGTGAGTCGCCTCCCTGCACTGCTTACCGTCCCCTCATGGGTGCAGTGGTGGCTCTGTGAGGACTCTGGGGTGGTCCCAGTGCAGAGCTGGGGGCTCCCCAACCAGTGCACCTCAGCCTAGGCAGAGACACACCCCTCCCTGCTCAGGGCTGCACGCAGCCCTCACGGGCTCCTCTGATGCACCTCCCACAACCACCCCACTGGCTCCCTCTGACCCTCAGGACCACCAGGCCTGCCCTACGCACCTGATGGACAGGGACGGTGGACTTGCCTCAATGGCAGAGATGCCTGGTGTGGCTGATGCCCTCTTCTGAGGTGTGGGTGCTGGGGTGGGGTGTCTCTGAGAGCTTCTCTGTCCCATGCATGTCTCCCCAAAAGCCAAGCATCCCTTGCAGTTATGGGAACCCCAGAACTAATTGCCTAGCTGCTACCTCCTGCAGGGAGCCACCACCTAGCATAGGGTCCCCAGCAGCATGGAAGCCAGCCAGGGTGGTCTGCTGGGAGACACTCCTCATTCTTTCTTTAGTTCCTACTCTGCCTACCTGCCACACTCCACCTACCCACGTGTGACTTGGGGCAAGTTGCCAGTTCCCCCGAGCTGCAGTCAGCCCACCTGACCACGCTGACCTCAGACCCGCCTGCCTCAGTGGTAGGGGGTACTCAGGAGTACAGATGCAGCACAGGAAATATTTGTTAGAGTAGTTATGAAAACTACTTGAAAACCATTCAGTTTATGAGCTAGAGAACATGCCTGGAGCTGAGCTGCAAGGAGACCCCATCAAACCGGGGTGAGGATCAAGTGGGAAGGGCTGGGTGACAGCAAGGGTTTGGCTTGACCAGGGAGTACCAGGGTGTGGGGGCAGGGACTGCATATGACCTGGATTTCTAGCTTCCTTCCTGCTGGGCACCAGTTCCAATGATAGAAAATACTTTGCCAGCAGCCATCCTGAGATACTGAGGCCACCCTCAATTCCCTGTCACCACATCAGCCCCTCAGTCCCTTGGGCTTTGATAGATGGCCCTGAGCTGGCTTTCATGCATCTCTGACTTCTCCAGAGGCTTTGATACAAGTAATTGGTGCCACCTCTGTGATGGCGTGCAAAGTGCTGACAAAACAGTCCATAACAGGGGCTCTGGGGCTATATGCCCTTGACTGGGTGGGAGAGGGGACTATCAGGAAGGGGCCCAGGGCACCTGAGGAGGTGGCAGTGGCCAGGAGACCAAATGCAGAGGAACTGTGGTCCTGCTGTGAGCAGGTGCTGGGCTCCCACCTGGGTGCCCTGGGTGCTAGCGTTGTGGCTTGTGCTCAGGGCTGGGCTACTGGGTGACATGAGGTTTTCTGTGTGATCCAGGAGGTGGCTCTTGGCGTCCAGGAAACACGGGGGTCCTTGGGATCCACTGTCCCCTGGTTGCTTCCCCATCAGAGTTGATGAGTCTGAGGCCAAGCGAGTCCACCCTGCAACACAGATCGGGGCATCCCAAGGTGCTGAGGGGATCATGGGAGGCAGGATGGCCTCTCAGACATCTCATTTCCTCAGCACACAGTGGCATGCAGAGGCCTGTGGCAACCAGGGCTGGGCATGTGGGCAGTGCCAACCCTCTCCTCCCTCTGTACACTACAACGTGCCCCTCTGTGAAACCCTGGCAGTGCAAAGCTGGGCCCAGTGACCAGCACCCAATGGCTCATCCAGGGCCTTTGCTTACCTACCTGTTTCCACCCCTCCCCGGCATTGAGAAGCTTCTGGAAACATGCCTGGGGCTGCTGGCTGTGGTCGTGTTATTGGGAAGCATCTTTCAGAAATGGCTCACAGATTAAACATATTCCACCTTCTTCTTACCTCGAATAAAGAATTGAATGAGGTAAACCAAAAATGGCGTCGAAGTTTATTTGAAAAGCAAAGGGTGAAGGGTTAGGGAACAAAAGAGAAGAAAAGATAAAAAGCAAAAATTAGAGCACTCCCAGCCAGCTTTGCCACGCCCTGTCTTCCTGCCTCTGTCATGGTGAGACCCTTGGGAAAGGCATCCGTGGCCTTCTGCCAACTTCTGTCCAGGTGGGCACCGGGCAAGAACTTCTCTGTGCATTTAGTGTCGGAAATAATTCTTCGAGGTTTTTTCATCTGGCAGGAGGTGTTTTTGTGTGACAGGGGGTGTTTTTCTTTCAGGAAGACTGCATCATGTCATGGCTGCCTCGCTGGCCCTGGCCTTTGCAGTGTGCACTTCCGTGACCTGGCCCTCACTTCCGGCTCCATCTTGCCCGCCTGGCCTTCCTTAGGTCCTCTTGTAATGCCGCGTGCATCTCCCAGGTGGCTGCAATTCCTGTTGAGTGGAAGGTGGAGCTGGGTCAAGCATAAGCAGTCCCCTTTCTGGTGGCCCGGTACATGCACAGGGCAGATAACATTCTTTCCCTGCCTTCTGTCCATACCATGCCGCCCTCCTGTGGTCCCTGGTTCTGGCTGGAGGATGGACTGTATGCCTACACTTGTCCAAGGGCCATAGACTAGTGGCCAGAACATCCCTGTCGCCAGCTGCCTGTCCTGGCTGAGGCAGACACAGCTTCTCTTGGAGGCCCCACTCTGGGCAGGGCTCTCAGCCGCGGCTACAAGTTGGCCTCATGTTGTCCAAGCCCTCAACTACCCACCTGGCCTCTTTGCTGCCCACAAGAGTTAAGGTCATGGGTAGGAGAGAATTGAACAGGACTGGCGCCCAGACACTCCTGGGAGCACTTGCCCTCTGGCCTGTGCCTGTCCCCCAGGGAAGCTACAAGGCCCCTTTCTTGGGTCAGTGGCTTGATGCTTGAAAGTGTCCCACCCACACAGGAAGGGGCCCTGGGGGCAACAAGCAGGCGCCAGAGGAGGGGCATGGCTCCTGGGGAACCCTGGGCGCCCCCAACTGCTGGCCGCAGAGCAGTCTCCAGCCTGGCCCCTGGGACCTGCAAATCCTTCCTCGATCTGCACGGCCTGGGAGAGTCCCAGCTGCCGCTCATTGTCCCAGGGCTGCCACTTTTCCTCTGCTGCATTGTTCCCTTATCAGCATCCTACACGCTGCAGCGGCTGCACAGGAAAGCATGGCGGTCGCCGAGGCTGCCGCCGAGGCCGCAGACCGTCCAGGTGTCCTGCCACACAATCGGTCCTGGGTGGCCTTTCCCAGAGTCTGGTCGGCTGCTAGAGTAGCCAATGTGCTGCCCTGTGGTCTGTCTTCAAGGAAGCCTGGTCTCCAAGCATGGGGTGAGGCAGGGGACGCGGCGGCATCTCCAGGTCTCTCCGTAAGGGGAGGCTGCACAACCGAGCTGGAATCTCTATCTCAGGATCTTCTCTGCTGGTCCCATCAAAGGGATCAAATAAAAGATACAGTGCTTCAGAGGCTGTCCCCTGTCCAGCCAGGGGACATACGTGAGAGCTGCGGCTAGATAGCAGCAGCTAGTGTCATCAATAGTCCCCTCCTGTCTTTCCAAAAGGGAGTTAGGTTAGCAGCTGCCCAGGAAGGCAGCCCCACACACTGGGGGCTGGGCGAAGGAGAGAAGGAACCCACTTCTGTTTTGTACTGAGCTAGAATATTTTCAAACTCCAGGAGAGCTGGGTGGTATAAATGCAAGACACTTAAAATAAAGTTTGAATTTTCCCGTGGAATGCTTTTTTAAAATTATACAACATTCCAGGTGCTACTTGGCACGATATACTAAAAAGTCACTCTGTTTGTCTCGAATTCAAAGGTAACAGCATCCTGCATTTCAGTGGGTGCAGGAAGCGATGGTCCCTGGAGGTCCAGGTAGGATTGTCTCATTCCTTGGAGCTGCCCAGAGGAACCTGACCCTTCAGGACAGGCCTGGGGCGTGGGGCGTCAGGGCCAGATCCCTGCGGCCTTATCTAGGGGGATCCTTCCTCAGCGCTGTGGGAAAGCCCAGGTTGCCAGCCCATTGCAGCCGCACAGACAGGCTTGTCTCGCCCCCTGCTGGCAACCAGAGGTATGGTCCGACCAAGTCCCCTGCTAGAGAGGCGCTGTCAACCCCACTTCAATGCGTGACCTCTGGGGGAAATGCGAATCCTTCACCCTTCTGAGTCTTTATTGCTGAAGAATCCCATTTCCTGTGTTCTATTGAAGCGTGAATTTGGAGAAAACAAAATATAAAGTTCACGGACTCTGTGTTCCAGAGGTGTGGATTTGGAAACTTGTAGAAACAATAAAGGGGCACAACAATGTGAACGTCACGGTCTCTCAGGTCCTCGGGAGGGCAGATCCCCAGGCCAGGGTGACTACCCGGGTGTGGAAGGTCTCCTGTCACTCAGGCAGGAAGTTATTATCTCGTGCAGTGTACGGTGAACAAGATTTCACAGCCACCAGTGTGTGTGGAGAACTGCGTGCTCACTGGGACCGCAGTGCTGCCACCGGTCACCTCAGTGGTGATCGGTCAGCACTGCTCAGCGGGCCCCCAGCACAAACCCTTTCCCTCTGAGTAAGTCACAGAGGACCAGGAGAGGGGCCCATGGGTTCCCACTGGTGTATGAAGTACAGAAAATGATAAATACCTTGCTGCTGTCAGGATATTTCTAAGCCTTGGCTGTGAGCACAAACAAACACAATAAGCAGGAGGATGTGGTGACACCCCCAGGCCCGACCCAGCCCAACCGAGGCCTCCTTAAGAAATGGCATTCAATGATGTGAACACATTGCCAAACACAAAACCCAACGTTCAGTGGGTCGGAAGGTAGCTCAGCGGCATACGCCCCTGCTTGGCAAGCACTAATTCTGAGTCTGATCCCTGGAACACACACACACACACACACACACACACACACACACACACACACTGGGGGCCAGTAAACAAACCAAACCAAGTACAGTAGGCATTGTCTGTGGTTTCTGTGATTCAGGGCAGCCAGGTCACAGCACAGTGGCTGAACGTGTGGACATCTCCCGTGCCCCCTGCCCCTCCCCCTCCCCCTCCCCCTCCCTCTCCCGCTCTCACCTCCACCTCAGCGCCTCTGGGGTGCATGTGAGTGTGACCCATGCATGGTTAGCACCCAGTTCTTGGACCACACCAGTGTCACTCGTCTTTGCCTGCTGGGTGGGTCTGGGCCAGTGGGCGATGGCCCATGTGTACCTTCACAGTATCTCAAAGCCGTCTCATGCCCTATGAGTCCTCTGTGCGCCTCCCTGTCCCAACCCCCAGCAACTTATGATACTTTTATGGTCTCCATAGCTTTGCACAAATAGTCCACTGTGCAAAAATGAAAATTTCGGGAATATCACAAGAGGCCAGAAAAGACACCTCCACCCAGGCTCCTATTTTTTACGTTTTGCGTGTTGTTTGGCAAGGGCTGGAGACCGTGGCTGCCCCAGGAAAGTTAGTGAAGTTTAACTTCCATGGAAGTGACCGAAACGTACACACCCATTGAGTCCATCTAAATCACCTCCAGGGGCCTGGCAGGATGGCTCAGTGGTCTAAAGCGCCTGCTTAGGAAAGCTTGGGCGGCTGTAGGAACTGTGGTTCGATCCCGGGCACCACATGCTGTGCCAGCCCTGCCCTGAGGACAGGCTGAGCTGGCCATAAAAATAAATAAACAAACAAGCAAAAATTCTGAAACAAGAATAAGATAAAATAATTCTTAAAAAAAATTTTAAAAAAATCACCTCCAGCTCAGGATCCCCACAGTCAGTCCTCTAAAATGTTCCTGGCCCTGCTGTGCCACTCAGCAACTCAGAAAAAGTCAGATTAGAAACAAATAACAAGTCTTCGCCAAGTTGTGATTAAAATATCTCACTTTTGCAAGTTTCATGAACACACATGTCCTGTGAGTGCGTGGCCTGTCAGGGTGTTTTATTTAGCAAGGAGGGGCCCTGGTCTTAACCATGACCACTTCATGTACAGCTAGGACAAAGCGCAGTACAGATGTTGATGATAATCACAAATTCTTGGCTGAGAGAGGGATGCTGGGGCCGAGGAAATAGTTCACTGGCTTAAGCACATGCCTGGAAAATGCAAGGTCCTCTGTTCAATCCCTGGTACTGAGAGAGAGAGAGAGAGAGAGAGAGAGAGAGAGAGAGAGAGAGAGAGAGAGAGAAAGGCAGGCTTGGGGGCATTTCTAACAAGGCTACCTTAGTAAGGATGATTGATTCTGCCTGATTTCCTGATCTAAGAAAGAACCAAACACTGGTCTATCTTTATTCTGAACTCTTCAGGTAATGTCAAGTTTAAGCTGCCAATGTTCAAGGAAGGTCCAATCTGTCCTGTCCCCACCCTGCCCTGACCTCTACCCCAAGATGTTACCATGGCAGCAAAGGCCTGGTAAACAAGAATAACAGAGGGAAGGCATCGTGGGGAAGCAGTTGGATCGGCTGGGACCTGAAGCCAGAGGTTCAAAGTTGGTGGAATAGAACAGGAGGAAGTGGAAGGCAATGGGTGCGGGTCGGTGTGAGGGCAGCCGCAGCGGGGTCCGCCGTGGGTACAGCAGGGAGCGCTTTGGGAGCTGCAGCCTCTTCCTCTGCTGTGCTGCTCTCCGGAGGCCAGAGAACCAGGTAGACACTCTCCAGCCTGAGAAGTCTTTCTCCAGGCCTAGGCCCATGCTTGGATTGAAAGTAAACAGCGCCCTCTACTGCTAGACAGCTTGCACTGCAACCCACAGGCAGTGCGCAACCCATTCTTATGGAGGCCTGCTCTACAGAGAATCCTCAAAGGGAAGAAGAAAAAGTGGGAACTGTGGCGGGTGCAGAAAGGCATCATGCAGCTTCAATCAGAAGAGAGGTCCCAGCTCCGCCATGTGCACTAAGCCTTCCTCTTTCTATGCCTTGGGCTCAGTGTCCGGGGATTCAACCCACTGCAGGGCTCAGATAGGCCTTTGATGCTTGTCTCTGTACTGAAAGAATGTATAGAGGCATTTTCCCTCTCGGTCCAGTATGACAGCTACTCACATAGCATTTCCTGAGTTGAGCAAGCATTGTAGAAGTGACTAAAGCCTCCAGGGTGGTGTGCGCAGCTGTATATCAAGGCTCCACCTTTTAACATAACAGGCTCTCACATCTGTGGATGTCAGTAACTTGGAGGATCCTGGCCAGTGCTCTGTGGACAGTGGGGATTACTGTGTCTAGATCTGGGCATTGGGTTAGGGTTTGATGATATATTCCTTAGAATTCCTTGATGTTGATAGATATTCAAGTTTGCTGCACAATTTAAAAAAAAAAAAAAAAAAAAAAAACAGAAAACAAAATAATTTTCTTCCCCGTTAGGTCTGGCGGAGGGCCTAGGTACTTACCACCAGGGCAGAGTTCAGAGAGCAGAGTGGAAGGCTTTGGAGGACAGGGCTTAGTGTAAGCATCATGAGCTCAGTCCATGTATCCCTCCAGGGCCTCCCATCTTAGGTAAATTAAGAGAGGTCAAGATGTTTGACTCCTGTGCAGGGCGTAACTTGAAGCCTCTACCCAGGAAACCTGAATTTTCTCCTACAGATGCTTGAAGGCTACAATGTGCATGATGATATAGGAGAAGCCAAGCTTACCCTCGTGAGACCAAAGTCCCGAGTCCCACGCCCCCTTCTGTCCTCGGCTTCCTATTGCCTCTTGCCATGGCCTCTTGTGACGCTAAGCACTGTGCCTGCCTTGCACAATCTCTCTGTCCTCACCTAGAACATGGTGTCCATGCTGTCTTCTGACTCCTTCTGAGATCAGCCACACTGCGTCTTTCTCCCCCGAGCTTCTGTCAGGCTTTTTGGGTAGGCCAGTTGCCCCCTTGGAGGTGAGGAAAGGATCCCAAGAGAATATCTGATACCCTTGCAACTTGGGCCTTGGAATACTCACCCTGCCATCTGGACAGTGAGCATCCAGTCCTTTCCAGAGTGAGAGAGGATGACTAGGGGAAAGCCCCCCATGCTCCTTGGAAGGAACATGCGTAATACACAGCCGCCTAACCACTGTGGATGGGACGGCAAGGTGTTGACTGGTGTGGTAGACTGCACCCGGCAATAGCACCCACATCCATTATACTTAGGGTGCCTTTAGGGTTTCAGAGTCGCAGGACCTGGTCCAGGGGATCAGGCTTATTTTCCACACAGACTTCATCCCAGCAGGGCGGCCAGAACAGGTCTAGCCTTCAGCCTGACACACCTTGGCTGTGTGGTTTGAGTGGCTCTGGGCTGGGAGGTGGAGGTCTGTGCCCCTGGGTTTCCTGGGCAGCTCCGACACCTGATTTGCTGCACCAAGCCTGTTCAGGAGTAGCTGGCTCTCCACAGAACTCAAGACTCTGCGAGTGCCGTGTGTGTTGATTTTCTTCTACAAGTTCCTTAAGCAGCTGAGAATGGGAGACACAATTGGAAAGGAATCTAAGGGTTTAAGCCAGTTCCTGGAGAGCTTCTTGGAAACTCCTCAGGCTCGGGGACCCCAGAAAGGTAACAAAGAGGAGTGACAGACAGAGCCTAGGGCTCCCTTTGATGTCATCAAGGCTGGTGGCACCCAGGTTCCATGCTGACTGAAGCATTTGTTCTACTGTGACCAGGGCCCGGGATAAGAATACAAGTTTGGTTCCCTCTGATTGCAAGGCCAGCTGTGGAGGACTCCAGGGAAGCTTCCCAGGACTGGGGCCTGCTGGTCCCCACCCCTCCCGCTATGGCCGGGGAATGCTGGCGCCAGAGTGTATGCTGAGGTTCACCATGGAAAGTGAAAATCTAGACTTGGGCTTGTCAAATGCACTTGTGCGCACACACACACACACACACACACACACCACTGTGACTGTAAATACAGGATTTGGCCTATAAATGAAACAATAAGAGCTGGATTCAATGAGCATTTAAGGTTTTGTTAGGATTCTATTGTGTAGGCTGGGGTGCCCCATACAGTAGTATAGTCAGCAGCTTCCTGTTACGGAAACAGTCAGACCCTGACATTCAGAAAGTCGATCTATACAGCAACTGGATAAACAAGCAAGATAACCATCAGCCATAATTGACACAATGGCCAAGAGGGCATTGGCTGGGGAAGGGGCTGGCATAGACCCAAAGGATGCCGAATCCAGCGCAAGCTGTCGCTGGCTGACAGTCGCTGCTCCCTGCACCCTGGGCCTGCGCACACAGCCTGGCTTGTGGCCTGCAGGGTGCACGCACCCGTCCCAGTGCTACTTGTAGTCAGAAGCTCTGTCCCGGGCTGGCTTTCTGCTGGCCTGCACGGGGCCCTGCGTTGTCTTTGCTTTCCCTGAGGTCCTGTAACCTAGCTGGTGAGCCTGGCCAGGCTGAGCCTTGAATCCCAGGCAGCCTCCTGGCCTGCAGAACGGGTGGCAGCCTGACACATCCAGCTGTTTCCTTGGTGATGGCAGTGAAGGGAAGCAGCAGAGGGACAGCAGATCCGCCCCCTCATCACGGGCTGGGCACCATGTAACCATTTGCTGTCCTCCTGACACTTATAGCCCACAGTGCAGGATCCCGGTCTCTGTGCTCCTCACATCACACAAGGCCATGGGACTAATGTGCCCTGGCACCAGCTGGTCACAGAGGACCCGGGCTGCTGGCCAGGTACTGTGGCATGTCACACCCATGTGTCCCGGCCTGGAGAGTTGTGGAAGTTCTCAGTGACCTCGTTATCTTTCTCTTAGCAGCTAAACTCTGTCTGAAAGGAAGGTCCCAGCATTTGGCAATCTGGTTAAATTAGAAGCCAGGGTCCCTGTGAAGGTGACATTGTATCAGGAGACCCTTCCAGGTGGGCCTGAGCCTTGGGGACATTGTCATTGGACTTCCCTCCTTTCCTGTACCTAATTCTCTTGGGAAAAGAGAGAGGGTCAGACCAGACTTGTGCGGTCAGAAGGGTGGCCTGGAGGGCTGTTAGAGCTGAGCAGGACATACAGAGCCCAGGGAGACAGAGAAAGCTTCCTGGGGCCGTGGGAGCTCTTAGAGCCATTCCACAGGACAGAGGAGAGGAAGGGAAGACAAAAGTGCTATGCCCTGTGCTTGCTGTTACATTAAGTTCTGAAACCTAAGGGCAAAGAGGTACAATTCAGTTTTTTTTTCTCTCTTTTTCTTTTTCTGTACTGGGGATTGAACTCAGGACCTTGCACTTGCCAGGCAGGCTCTTATGCCTCTGAGCTAACTCCCTGGGCCTCAAATCGTGCTTCGAGGGGGCAGCAATTTGCTTTTCAGAGTTAGCAAGGATGCAGAGATCCTTCCAGCCTACAGACCAAGGCTCAGAGTGACAGTGAGCTTGCCCATGGTCCCAGGACAAGGGAGCAGTAGGGCTGAGGGGGATCCTGGGTGTTCCAGGCCCAGCCTTCTTCCCCACTCCTCACCACGGGCAGCTAGCACAGACTGTGCAGGACAGGTGCCCTGGGACCACCAGGCCTGTCCACCCAAGGGTTCAGCTCACCTGGTCCTGGCTCTGCCTCCTGGGACAGCCCCCTTGCTTCTAGAAGCACAAGTCTGCACCACTAGGAGGAGGAAGAGCTGGCTCGCTGGATGTCCCCTCCAGCCCCTGCCACTAAGGAGGCCACACCTGGGCCAGGGACCTGCCTGGCCTCTCCACCTTCCCACCCTGCAGGGACACAGCAGCTCGTAATACCACCCAGAGCAAGGATTCTTGAGGCTGAGAAATTAATCCAGGAACCCCAAACCAGAACACAACCCACGTCCGCCACACGCTACAGTTGACAAAGCTCCTTCCACCCTCTGTGGCCCCGGCCACTCCCTGCATCCCCAGGGTCCTGTGAGCCCATCTGGCAATCACGTGTCTCTGAGGCCTGGGCTTGGTGGCTGACCCCATCACCTATCCAGTGGTTCTACATTCAGGGCGGCTGTAGTCCCTGACCCAAGGCCCAACGCTCACCCCAAACTTCACATCTGCAATCCTGCTGCAACACCGCCTGGAACTCAGTGACAGGAGGGAAGATGCCGTTGGTCGTCCGTTTTCACTATAGCTGCAGCTTGCAGGTTACATTAAATGCCAGCTGTGGTGTGCACGCGAGGCTGAGGAGAGAGAATCACAAGTTCAAGCTTAGCCTGAGCGAGCTGGTAATTTAGCAAGACTTGCCTCTAAAAAGGGGCTACAAGGGCTGGCCAGATAGCTCAGAAAATTAAAGCGCCTGCTTAGGCAGATGCAGGGACCAGGGTTTGATCCCCACCCTGCCGTGTTGGCCCCTCCCCGGGGGTGCACCGAGAGGGCGATTGAGACGGATATGGTGGTGTGCACCTGTAATTCCAGGCCTTGGGAGGCTGAAAACAGGAGAATCACTATGAGTCTGATCTATGGATGAGACTATAGACCCTGTACTAAATGCATAAAATTTAAAAATGGACTAATAAAAAGTGGCTGCAGATACACAATAGCTCAGTATGGAGGCTCCAGTTCAAATCCCAGTACCACAAAAACAAGAAACAGAAACTGTCCAACTGTCACTGCTCAGGCTGAAGCCTGCGTTCCTCAGAAGCTCTTAGCATAAACAGAGCTCTTCCTCCAATTTTCAAAGGAGGTGAGTGTGGCCTGGCTCGCAGTGGCCCATGGCTTCCCAGGTGGGGGCGTTAGCCCCCTTCTGTGGCATACACACAGTGATAAAGATGTGGCCTCGCCAAGACACTGGAAGCAGGGACGCCCCCGTCTACACTACCGCCTCCGGGAGGGGCTGACTTTCTGGGGCCTGGCTTCCAACCTGCTCTCAGTCACATCAGCTCTGTGGCTCTGAAGACAGGGACGTCAGCTCCTGACCTAGCACAGAGTGTCCCCTGCTTTCTGGCCCGATAAGGACGCCGACCAGGGAGGGATCCAGGACCTGCTGACTGCAGCTGATCACAGCCTGGACTCTGGCTCCTCGCTGGCCGGGGCTTTGCGTGCTCAGCAGCAGCTCCGAGGGCTCCAGCACCTCCACTGTCCACACCTACCACCATCTCGGGGCCTGGTGCTCCTCATCTTGCAGCCAAAGCTCATGAAGGGGCCACTTCCAACTCCGGGGCCCGAGTTGTGGGCTGGGCTCGCTGGGCGCGCTGTTTTTCTCCGGTACCACCTCACCTGATCTCCCAAGGCCCTTTCCGGTGTGGGCCAAGGAAGATTCCAGCCTCTTCCTGGTGTCTCCTACCCGGCTGGCCCCTGGCACACCGCATCAGGAGCCAGAGGCCCTGCTCTACCCAGATGCAAGAGGTGCCCTTTGCTCACCCCTCTGCCTGTTCTCAGGGGCAGAGCTTTTCGGTGACCTTGTCTGTCCATCCCTGGTTTCTTTGGCATGGAGAGATGTGGAGCATACTGGGAACACAGCCCACAGAGAGCAGAGGGCTGTGTGCAGACAGGGCACAGGCATGGGACCTCGTATCCTGCCTTCTCAGGGGCTGGTGGAGGCTCTCGGGCATTTCAGAGTCCACAGGAGGGCCTGCATTATCATGGGTTCGTCTCTAGCTCAGGCCAAAAGGCTCAGGACGAGTAGCTTCCTGTGGCTCCAAACATGCAGCCATCCCTGCCTTGCAGCCAAGGTCCCCTGAGCCCAGCCTCAGTCTGCTGGCCATCTCCCTCCAGTTGCCTGCCCTGGTGGCCCCTCCCCTCCTCCTTCTGGTTCTGCCAGGCCCCGTTCCATGGCGGTTCCCTGTGGGAGCTTACGCCTATAGTCTTATTTTGCACACTGGAAATCTGGTCTCAGAAGGACTGAATCACTCATCTGGCCCCACAGACCATAAGTGGGAACTTGGGCTGCTGCAGCCGGGCCTGGGGATTGTGGACGCAAGCGGATCTCCCCCTCTGCCCCTGCCCCTCTGCCCCTCCCTCCTCACACCGGACTCCGAACCGCCTGCAGGGGCCGCAGCTACAGCGGGTCCTTTGCCCCACCTGCCTGGGGTAAGAGGAGCCCAGCGTGTGCTTCCCACCCCGTGGAGCAGGGCCAGGCGCATTTCAGGTGCAGGCCGTCGTGCACTGAAGATTGGATCATTAATTAGGGACAACAGTGGCCACTTACTTTCCCTACTGATGACAGGGTGGACACCTCAGGAGACCTGGCTGGGCACAGCGCACTCTGCCAGCAATGAGTGCCTGGTCCTGGTCCTGTGGAGAACTGGCACGCTCAGCATTTTGCACTCGGACAGTCCACAGGAGCTTGGCTCTCCCCAGTTCTGCTAATTCTAGACATGTGCAGTGATTTCCATGGTACTGAGGGCACATGGGGGCCCAAAGGGTCTTATGGCCTCCTATGTGTGAAGCTGAGACAGGAGCCTGGTCCAAGAACCGTCCATCCCCAGGGTCACTCTGAGCCACCAAGATGACCGGGACCCTCCCCAGGGAGCACACAATTAGTGGTGGCCTTTGCATGACCTGAACCAGGTCTCCATGGTTTGATGAAGGAAGTGTGTGTGGTGGGGAGTGGCTCAGAGCCAGTTCACAAGAGAAGAGGGGCACTGAAGGGGACTCTGTGAAGATCCTGTTGCTGCTTTCAAGGGACCATGAGGCAGGTCTCAGGGACTACAGGTGACAAGTGATCCACTGAGAGTCCTAAGACCTGGGCAGTAACCTGTCTCTGTTGCTAGTGGTGGGTCATGGATAAACAGCTTCTCTGAGCCTCCCTTTCCTTCTTTCTATCCTGGGGACAATGGCATCGAGAAGAACATAGTTCTCTGTTCACAGGCTCATTTACAGAGGTCCAGCTGGTGCCCCCTGGGCTCTGGAAGGACAGTAGGACAAGACATTCTGGCGCTGCTGTCACAGAGCTTCCTACTGAGAAGCAGCAGAGAGTAGAACAGCAAAAAAGCAACGGACTTTGAGGGGGTCACCATCTGTGTTCTGGGGTGCATAAATGGGCTGTCAGGGAAAAGGGCGGGGTACTGTGTGAGCTGGTCCCTCTGAGAGGCTGGCCCTCCCCCTGCCTACTGGGAGCTGGAGTGGAGCCCTTGGCCCACAGTGCCACCTCCTCTTCCCTGGCACCGAGACCCCCTCCTCTGCTTCCTTTCACCTTTTCCCACCCAGAGGAAGGAAGCCATGCTCTGCCCACAAGCACCTACCCATCTGGCCAGGGGGTTCTAGTCCTGCGGCGGGGTGGTGCCAGCTCCAGGCACACTCTTTCTGTTGCCGGCTCACCCACCTCGCAGCTCTGTGGAGCCAAGTCAGAAATCCAGGTGCCAAATGGCCACATCTGCACCCGTCCCCGGTGGCCTTCCCTGCCGTTCTCTCTGCCTGCCATCTGCACTCTTCTGTGGGACACTGGGGTCCAAGAGGGGTTCCCGACATAGTCCCAGAGTGTTGGCCAGGGATCTGGCAGGGTGCAGGTGGGCTGGGCTAAATCTTCTGGGATGTGAGTCCGAATCCAGGACGGGGAGGCAGGCAAGGACTGTGTGGCGTGGTAGTGCCTGCGTGGACAAGCAGGGCCCTAGAGGAGGAGAATTGGGCCAGCCAGAGAGAGGGTCAGCAGAGGCAAGGAGAGAACGCCTCCTCTGCCTGGGGCTTCCCGCCTTCTCCCACGACGGAGCCTCAGAGCAGCCTCTGCACCATGGCTCGTGCATGGAAGGTTTTGAGTCAGCTGCGGGGAAGGAGCACTCGGGAAGCTAATCGAGCCCCCTGCTCTGCAGACCAGGAAACCGGAGGCCTGGGCAAAGGCTTGCCTGGCTCACACGCCATGGCCAGCGCACTGCTGCCCCAGGATTCCGCCCAGTGTTAGCAGCCAGTCTGGCACATTTTTCCTACCATGCTTCTTATCTACCTTGTCCTAGTCCTGGACCCTGCCTGTGCACGGACCACAGGGCTGGCATGAGCACTGCCCTTCAGGTCTAAGGATGACCTGGGCCACTAGAAGTGGTTCCAGTAGGAAGTTCTGGTAAGAGCAACCAAAGCCACCTTACTCCAAGGAGCTGCAGAGCCCTGCATATATCCTCAGTGGTCCTGCACTTCCGGGCAGCGCCTTGGCGCAGACAGCTTTCCACAGACCTGGTTTCCTGGCTGTGAGACCCAGTGGCGGTCCATGTCACTCTCTAGCTAGGATCCTTCTGACAGCGCCTGGTGCTACAAGCCTCAGAGCTGACGCTCTCTTTTGATGATAAAAGAGCGGAGAAGCATACACAGCCCGCATTTGTGAGGCTGGGTATCTGCTTCCGTCTTCATTGTTACTGTTGTTGTTGTCAGGGCTAGGGGTCATGAAGATGCAGTTATCCCTGATGCCGCTGTGTGTAGCTCTAGGCTCTGAGCCACTACGGAAGGCGCAGCGCAGAGCAGAGCCACATCGGAAGCTAGGCCCTGCACAACTTCAGCAAGAGGATTGCTCTGTGCCGTGGAGGTTCACAGCGTGCGTGGATTTCTGGGGTTCCCTGCAAGAGAGGACCAAGAAGGCTGGGTGTGGAAGTGGTGGGGCTTGGGGTTCATAGTGAGGGCCTCCCCCACCTACCACAGCAATGCTGCGATCCCTGGTGACATGTCCTAGTGACTACGAGGTCAGCTATCAGTGCAGATAGGGCAAGATGCTTGGTGCCTGGCACAGGACAGGCCAGACAGGCTCTTAGGGTGGAGTGCCCTGCCACCTGGCAGGTGGGAGGTGGCCCAGCTGGCCCAGCACCTCCTGTCTGCTCAACTCGTTGTACTGGAAACTGCCTGTGGCATAGCGAGCCAAGGAATCTGCAATGCATTTCCACCTTGAGCAAAGGACCCTCCCCTTTCGGGAGGAGAGGGCTCTTCCAGCTGGGATGGTGTCTGCAAATCTGCCAGGTAGGCTGATGAAAACGACCTTGACTTCTCTTCCCAGAGGTGTCCCCAGCTTCCAATAACGAGAAGGCTGTGTGTAGGCAGCGGGCAGGTGTGCTCTGTGCCTACGCCCTGGCACAACACGCTGGGGTGAACACCTGGAGGCAGGCGGTAGGCTCAGCCTCTGCAGTCTCGCTCCAGGGCCATCTGGCTCATGCAGGTGTCCTGCCTGGTTCACGTGGGTGTTTGGGACAGGAGCCTTGTGCCCTTTGGTTGGAGTCCTACCCTGGGAATGAGCCGGTTTTGGGTCATGGCAGGTGACACCAGATGACCTCATCAAGAGCTAAGGCTTAGGTGTGGTGACGAGAGGGACATGCTCTGGGTCATGAGGGGGTACCTCTGCCTGCCATGTCCCAGCCCCCCACAGGGCACAGGCCCTTGCCAATTTACACTCTCAAGCCCCCAAGGAGATCTGACATCTGCGTCCCTGTCACCCATTGCTTTTGGCCACCTGTCTCCACGTGCACCTGGGGTGCCTGTCCTGAGCGTCCCTGGTGGAACACAAGGAGACAGTGGGCCTCCAAGGAGGGCTGTGATCCAGAGGACCCCTTGCCACCCCACCCTCTCCTTTGCTCTAGAACAGATTCCTGAATGGGTCCCACAGGGGTCAGAACATGTCCATCCCAGATCCTGGGAGTCCCAGCCTGAGTGACCAGCCTGTGGGGAGGTCAGGGCATGGACCAGGGGTCGGGCAGGGAGATTCGGCAACAGTGGCCCCCCCAAACCTGAATGAATGGAAGTCCTGGTGGAAACACCTGGTGGTAACGGAAATCCAGGACAACTTTTATTATCCCTGTTCACAGGTCCATTCAGCCTGCATTGGGGGCTTCCTATTTCCTCTGCTGGCACTTCACACTCATTCAGAACAAGAAAAGCCATTGTGCTCCTGAGTTATGGGCCCAGGAGCCCCTTGGGGCGAGCATTAAACACAGTGGCCCCGAGATTTATTTTTAAAATTGCGTCCCCCAGCAGGTTGCAACTTATTTTTTTTCCTCCTCCTCCAAAGAAACCTGTAGAAGATGGTTCTCTCCCAACCATATGAAGTAACAATGAAACAACCGTGCTGTCCTGTCTGGCTCCTCTGGCCATGGTCCTCTGGGATGCCCACCGCTGGGAAGGGCGTAGGTGCCACACTAAGCCCAGTGGCTCAGATCCCAGGAGTCAGGCGCAGTGGGCCAGCCTGGTAGGGTCCCTGCATTTCCCACACAATGGGGTCACATCTTCCTATCCATGTGACATGTAGAGAAGAGCCTCCTTTGTGGTGGGCTCTGCCAGCCCTCCAGATGTGGCCCGAGGAGATGCAGGACCCAGAGGTGCTGGACAGACCCTTGGCCAGTTGGCCACGAGGACTGGCCTCCACGTCTCAGGTCTCCATGAGGATGCGCCCAGCTCTGTAACCACCCACAGAGACAGGCTGCTGCTCCCCTGGGCCCATGTCCTGTTCCAGCAGCCATGGGAGCCACCTGCCATGACTCGGTATTTCTGGTGACCTTCATGGTGGTTCCTCTGTCCAGGAAAGCTGCTGGTAAAACTCAGAAGTAAACACTGTGGGCAGCAGCGCCCCCCTGAGAGCGGAGATTCACCTGAGCTGTTTAGTCATATCACACATGAAAGGAACAGGGAGGAAGACGGCTCTGGCCCTCCCCAGGGGAGAGAAGTGGAGCTTAACTCAAACAGCAAAAAGTGGAGAGAGCAGCCTGGCTGTACTGGGAGATGGCACAGAGCCTGGCTCAGAGCCCACCAAGTCTGTGACAGAAAAGAGAATGCTTTAGGCAGCGTGTGGAGCACAGGATGGGGGAACAGGGCAGGGAGCAGCACTGGGCACCACCGGTCCCCAGGGGGAGGTGCTGCGGGGCTGTGGGACCTTGGCCACCACGAGTTCTGGAAAGGCTTACCCAGATAATGGGCATTGCCATCCCAGGACAACCCCGCTCTCTCAGAGCTCAGTGATCCCTGTCATTATAAAGTGGGGGTGGGAAGGTCCTGAAAAGCAGCAAAGTGCCTGGCAAAGAGTCAGAAGGAAGACCTTGAAGCAGGCATGGGCAATGGGAGACACAGGACCATCACTGACCCTGGGCAGCTCTGTCATGTGGGGCTTGGCAATGTCCCTGGTAGCCAGAAGCACAGCTGAGCCCAGGGCCCCTCCTCATGCCATCCTGGCATCCGGCGCTTGGAGTGCATGTGTGTGCCCACAATACACACAGCATGTGTGCAAGCTCATATATGTGCACATAGACACATACCTTTGCCCCACTCTTGCACACGTGGCAAGAGTGCTAGGGTCCCGAGGCTCAGACTTCCTAAGAAGCCTTCATCCTGCCCTTGGTGCAGCCTCTAGCAGAGGGGGTTACAGCCCTTTTGGACCCAGGGACTGTCTTCCCCCAGTGTGTACCCAATTTCTGCCATCTCATTTCCATCACTGGCATGTATGTCACTGTCCTTGTACCCAGGCCCAACAGAAACCATAATCAATGGTTCCAAAGTTAATCCTGAGGGGATTTGGCCTTGGAAGACACAAAGGATGAATGTTTTGTTATGCAGGTCTTGCTTTAACTTGCCCTTGAGCACCCAGCAGAAAAGCTTAATTGTGAGGCATAAAATGCAGAGCTAGATTAGTATGATGAGCTGTAAGAGGCTTAAATCAACAGCCTCCAACATTGCCAGTTTCACTAGTAACCCAAAGCAATTATGGAACATTGGACTATATATACAACTACATCCTCTCAGTACAAAGTGAAGTAATTTCTTTTTCCTTTCCTTACCAATATCGATTAGAAAATTTAACATGTCTACACCCTGTGCTCTGTATAACTACTATGAGGACAATATGCAAGGTGTCAATTATTGTGAATGTACTACTAATGTGTTTTGAAACTATCGTATTGTTACTTCTTATTAAAAGTAGTTAAAAAATTTTAAAAGAAATCATAATCAAAAGTCCACGTGTAGCCACAGATGAGCCTCAGGCCACTCCAAGAGCAAAGGGCCCTGTAGAGATGTCCAGAGCATCTGGGGGCTGTAACCTCAGCTGCAGCCCTCTTTAGCCCCGGATCTATGTCCCTCCTGACCACCAACTGCTCTGCCTCCCTGACTGACCATTCATGAATGCAACAACTCCTGGAGGCGATCTTGGAGGACAAGATTTTGAATCTTCTGTTGGGGGCCAAATTGCACCCCTCCAAGGTATATGTTGGAGTTGTAACCCCAGTACCTGAGGGTGGCATCTTGCAGATAGAGTAACTAACCAGGGAATGAGGGTGGGCAAGGTCACTAGGGTGGCTTCATCTCAAATGACTGGACTCCTAATAAGCAATCAGGGCATCAAGGCACGTGGGGAGGCCATCAGGGGACACAGGGACAAGGTGGCATCTGCTAGCCTAGAAGAGAGGCCTTGGAAGGGACCAGTGTCAGGGATACCTCATCTGAGCCTCCGGCCCTGGGGCCTTGTGCTGTTGCAGCTGCCTGCTTGGTGGTGCTTGGGTAGCAGTCTGAGTAGACACGTCCCTTGGTGCCACACAGGATGCTGGTTAGGAGGGCATGTGGGTGGCATGGAGGGTGACCCTCTTCCTACCCATCATGCCCTCCAGCATGGTGGCAGGGAAGCTGTGTCTTCCATCAACTGCTGTAGGGGCTCTGGGCACAGTTAGAGGCCAGAGGCTAGTGATGCAGCCTGAGGCTTCCAGGTCTATGGGATCTGCATGCTCCTTGGGCCAACATGCTACAGCGGGCTGGCCTGGTGAGCCCATGGCTGAGGTGGGAAAGGAAGTGGTTTCAGAGAAGGTGACAAGGAGCTCAGGGCTTGAGTTGGAGGTGGGGGTGTGGGGCTGGCACTGCAGGAGGCGGTGAGTGGGAGAAGAAGACTGTCTTATGGGACAGGGGCTGCACAACCTCACCAGCAGCTTGTATGGGCAGCGCCAGAGCAGAACAGGGACTCCAGGTGACCATATGCGTGGGAGGGTGGCTCCTTCCCCTGGCTTTCGTTGGGCATGTAACCTGGGATGCAGGATCTCGGTGGCCCTCTCTGAGACAGGAGTTTTTTCTCTGCTAGGGTCAAGTCAGCCTCCCATACCAGGGAACATCCTTTAGGACAGGATCTAGGCCTCCTCTGCCCTACTCCAGCCTGTGCCCCAGAGTCTCTTAGAACCCACCACCCCTCTGCTCGTTGACCTCTCCGGTCTTGGGAAATGTGTGCCCGTCCTGGTGGCTGCTCAGGCTTCGAGGCCCAAGCTCAGCACCCAACCTCTTGTCCATGCTTTCCTCCTTGGACCCCAGCCGTCAGCCTCACAGTGTCTGGACCAGTGACCCCCAAATGTCCCACGTCACACCCTCTCAGGACCCCAGGCTTCTGTTTCCAACAAATTCCAGGAAGATGGGTGGGGCCTTTGTGGAGGGGAGAGCCCCGTTTTCCCTCTTGCCCTTCTAGGGGTTAACGTTACCAGGGTCGGAAGCTGGCTCCAGGGAAGAGGGAAGGGTATGTTGCCTTTTTATCTGGGTTACAATGCTGAAAGTGAGCCAGTTGGGGGCAGGGCTGGAAGCCAAACAACAACCGCCCCCAAATAAAATTATGAATGGGCAGACTAACAATGCAGGCCAGGGAGGAGGGGCCTGCGCCTGTTGACAAGCAGCAAGGTCAGGGCCGCTGGGCATAAACAAGTGCTCACAATGCCCCGCTTTCCTCCGGAGAGGCAGCTCCTCTCTAGGGCTGTCCCCTGGGTCCGGCCTGCCCTGTCCCTCATCCTTGGGCATTCTGTCACTGCAAAGGCTGCCGCTTCCTCAGGGAAAAGTCCGGTCCTTTGTGAGTCCTCACTTCCTCCCCGTGTGGGAACCGCTCCTGGGCTGGGACATCTGCCTCGGAGAGCCGTTCTCAGGGGCCCAAGGTGGGAAAGAGGCGCGGTGCAGGCTGCGGGGAGGGGTCTGCACCCTGGGCTGGGATTGTCATCACAGCCAGGAGGGAGAACAATGCGGGGGCTTTCCTCTTCCCGGTGGCTCTTTGTGTGTGCTCCTGGGGAGGCAGGGGAATTCTTTTGTTTGCTTTGGTTTCCCTTTTCTTTTGTTTGGCCTCTGGCTAGCCCCGGGGTCCAGGAGTCTGGAGGTGCAGTGTGCCAGCTGGAAGGGCCCCGGAGGGGCAGAGGTGGGGTGGCAGTTGTGGGAAACCTCGCTTGTGTGCGTGCGCGCGCGAGTCCAGGCCGAGCGTGCCAGCGCAGGCCTGGCAGCAAGTGCCACCCCGTGGGAAGAGGGCCCAGGGAAATCGGGAACAACCGTGCCATTCAGTGACTCGCCAGCTCTTCAAGCATTCCGGGAGGATTCAAGGAGGCGGCGCCAGCGTCCTCAGCTACAAGTGCCGCTCCCATGCCCTGGCTGAAAGAAACATGGCGCCTTCGTCCCTGAGCGCCCAGGGGGACGGCAGAAGCCGCGCGGAACAGGGAGCTGCCTAGACTTCGGTTCTCTTCAGGTTGGGTCTCAGAGCCAGTGAAGTGACCTGTTCTCTGCAAAGTCGCCAAGAGACGGAAGTCGTCAAGCGGGGCAGGACTGCAGGGGTGGGGGAGGTCCTGGCGCGAGGCTCAGCCTGCTTTTCCAGCCAGGTGGATTTAGGCCCCGGTGCTATAACCAACTGAAACCCACGCAATGCCAGGGTGATGATGCCCTTCGCTGTCATGAGTTCCCATCCGAAAGGGCCACACCTAAGTCTGCGAGGAAGGTGAGGGTGGGGCGGCAACTGCTTCAGCGCCTGCAGAACAGTTCAGAAGACTTCCCAGGGCGTGTGCTCACGCTGCTGCCCGCGTCTCACAGCAGCTCTGGACCCCCACCTGCAGCACCTGCCTGGGCCCTGCAGCACCTGGCTGAGCCTCAGTTTGGCATCTGGGGCAGCACTGTGCCCCGCGGAATGGCTTTGCCCAGCATCAGGGCCATGCAGCTCTCCGCAAAGGATTCAGCTGCACTTGGGCTTGGACTCCAGGACAGTGAAAAGTTACGCGCGTGTGAAAGCCGGCACATGAGTGTCCACAGCCGCGTATGCAGCAGCCGCCCGCATACTGGAAACAGCCCCCGGGGATCTAACAGCAGAGGGGGTTAAATGGTCTCATCTATGCTTCGTCAGGCCAGGAAATGATGCTCCTTGCTGCCCACAGTGATGTGGGAGCTCTGGGGGGAATTACAAGGGGCGAAAGTTGCCATCTGCAAAGGCTGGAAGCTGGTGGCTCCTCACAATCTCATTCTTGGAATCTCAGAATTGTAGAGATAGGAGCCAATGGGAGTGGTCTTGGGGTGTGGGTGGGCATCAGGCTAAGAAAACCTAGTGACTCAAAATAAAAAGTGAAAAGCAGAATCCCAGCCACAGCTCTCCCATGCTCCTCTGGCACTGGGCAAATTCCCACTGCACACACAGGAGACACGGCCAGGGCCTAGGCCGCATGCAAGGAGCCCCATCAGGGTCAGGGGAAATGGTGAGAGTCAGTCCCAGAGCAGCGACTCGAGTCTCTGGGACAGATGAGTTGGTGGCTGTGCCCAGCCTGTGGGTGCCCCGCGCAAGCGTCAACTCTAGATGGCAGTGGAGGGGGTCTGGATCCCATCGTCTGTTCTGAGTCGCATCAGGAGTTTCCAGGTATTGCCAGGGAGGCTGCGTGGGCATCCACCTTTCAAGGCCCCGGGGAAATCCCAGGGGGCAGCATGACTCCTGCAGCCCAGCCGTGCAGTACACTGCTGGCTCCAGGAGCAGCTCTGCCTTTGAGTCTTGGGTGAATCTCCACAGCGCCTCACAGTATCGCCACACTAGCCCATGCTCACAGCGCACGTGGCCTGGTCGTCTTCGGTCTCTCACAGTAGCCACGCACTCTACCAGGTGATGCCTCCTGCCAGTGCTGGTTGGCATTTTCCTGGTGACCAGCCCTGTGGAGCACTGTTTCATATGCCTGCCTGCAATTTGTGCGTCTTCTTTGGAGAAATATCTGTCAGGTCCTTTGCTCATTTTAAAATCAGTTTCTTTGTATTCTGGCTACTGAGCTGAATTCCTTAAATATTTTGGATATTAGCCAGCTGTGGTGATGAGCACCTGTAATCCCAGGAATCTGGGAGTCTGGGGCAGGAAGATTGCAAGTTCAAGCCCAGCCTGGGCTGTTTAATGACTTAATGAGATTCTGTCTCGAAATAAATTAATAATAATAATAATAATAATAATAATAAACAACAACAACAATAAAGACTGGAGGTATAGCTCAAGCCAAAAGCCCTGCGCTCAGTCTTTAATGTTGCAAAAGTATTTTTTGGACATTAATCCCTTACCAGATGTACAGCTTGCCACCATCTCCTGTCCCACACCTTGTCTTTTGGCTTTGTTGGCCTCTTCCTCGCCCTCCAGGAGCTTTTCAGTTCAGCACGGTCCTGCTGGCCATCCTTGCTTCGCTTTCCAGCCCGAGGCGCAGCGGCTTGCAGGAGCTGGGTCTCCGGCTTTGCCAGGCTCTGACATCAATCCGGAAGGGCTCCAAGCTGGAGGGCGGCAGCAGCGAGACACCAGCTCTTGGTTTCCATCAGAGTCCCCAACCTTTGTCCTGTGGGAGTGACAAGGGCTTTTTTCTAGCTGTGGCTCCTACTTCCCTCCCCTTTATTCCAAAGCATGGAGATGCTCCCATTGGTACCACGGCTTGCAGGCAGGAAATGGAGCCCCTGTCCCGGGCTCCCGGCATCTCCTCAGCCCTGGTCACTGAGTCACTCAGTGCACATGCTGCTATGATCCAGATGTGCCCGATGCTGTCATTTAGATGCCCCTCTAGGTAGGAGCATGTGAAGAAGGCAACTTCATAAGGTTCAGCTTTTGGGTTCCCACCCCAAAGGTTGAGGGAATCCAGTGGCATTTAGAGGACCTCACAGCGTGGAAGGAAAGCTCTGGACGCAGCGCAAGGAGTATTGCAGTCTTCTGTGCACACTGCAGCGGGGCTGGGCCTGGAGTCTCCCTGGTCATCAAGGACCATGCAGGACAAGGAGGCACTGTCCCATCACCCCTGCTATTAGCTAGCAGTCCTTCTTCTTGGCACAGGGACCAGCAGCACCAGGGTTCAGAAGCAGCACCTTCTATGGGTCAGGATGACCAAGGCAAACAAACTCACAGGGCAGCGCGTCCTCAGGGACACACAGCCTTGTCATATGACCTGTCACACTTCCAACTGCACCAGCAGCCCCACCGTCCAGCTCCCTCGAGACAGGATCTGTGTCTGCATTTCAGCACAGGGAGTGAGCACTAATTTACACTTCTTCAGGTTCAACATCAGTGCGAGCAAGCTAAGGAACGAGTGCCTGTTACATCCGGGAGAACTTGCCTCTGTCTTGCACTGTAACTGACTCAGGCGGAAAGAAGGCCGACAAGATGGGGCCCTGTAAGGATCCTGAGTGCTGGATTGCTTCCTGTGCCTTTCAACCTTCAGCTATGAGGCATGACCTTTACAGTTGTTGGACACAGATGGCCTTTAGAGGAAATCCTCCCACTGCCCGCACAGAAGGAAGGGGGCGCAGACTGAAATTGGAAGGTGCTTGGGCCCAGAGGGTGGGGGTCTCTGAGCAATGTGGAGGGGGGCAGGGCTGATTTATGGAGAGTCATCTGAATGGAAAGGAAGACTAGATAATAAAGTGGACACATCCCCTCAGACACCCCTCTGGCTCATGTAGATACATTTGTGCATACACAGATGTACACACTCATGCTTGTGCACACACCTGTGCTCATAGTGTGTCCTTTGGACCATGCTCGACACAACCATATGGTTAGCAGCTCACACTAGTGTGCCCCAGGGTGACAGGAATTTGGATAGAACACAGACCCCTTCGAATATTCCCATGGGCAGGATGGGTGGACACTGAAAACTCCTGATGCGGTAGTAGAGGCAGGGTTGGGACCCTGTGCTACAAGGTCCCCTAAGGAGGTCAATAGGAGGCATTGGCTATGGGTGCCCCAGCACACGCATGGATGTCAAAGTTTTCCCAGAGCTGTCTCCTCCTCCTCTGTAGGGATCTGGGACATATTCGCAAGCCTGGGCTGCCAAACCAGGGCCTCTACCTTCAACCCCACCCAGCCCATCTCAGTGGAACTCAGCCCTGGGCCAAGCTGTAGCCCACATTGCTGGCTTTCTGGGATGGAAGCCAGAGAAGGAGCCGTAGGACCTCAGCCTTAGCCCAGGCGTCTGGCTTTCTGAAGCCTCTCCGTGGCTGCCTGCAGGACCCCAACAAGGAACTTTCTTCTCGCACAGCTGAAAGGCCTCCTGCCTGGAGTCACTCTGCCACCTGCTGGCGATATCTTGGAATTGCAGCCCCACTATGCTGGGTCCCTGGCTCCAGCACCGGTCCCAGCTGACAGCGGGAGCTCGCTTCTTTCCTTGTATGTAGCTCCAGAAAATTCTGTTTACCAAGGTGCCTGCTACCTCTGGGGCGCTCCTTTCCCACACAGCACGGTGTCCCCCTGTCCCCCTCGCCTTCTGCAGGTCTCAGAAAGCAGTGAGCGCATCCCTGAGAACTATGAGGTAGCCCCTCTCGCAGCCCACCTTCCTCTGCCAGTCCCAGAAGCACCTGCGTGTTCCCTGCACCTGGCCCTCCACAGGAATGCGGGACTTCCGTGAACTCTGCTTTTGTTCCAAATGTATGGAACAGCACCAATATGCTGGGATGCTTCCTTTGTCTATGTACTTAATCTCTGGATGGTCTAACTATATTACATTGTGGAGGATCCTGCACCCTGCTTTATGTGTACAAATCCTATCCCCTCCTAGAATGCAAATCCTGGGTTTGTTTACATTGTCTCAGTGAAACAGGCTTAAATATTCCTTACAGTGATTATAACACTGCTGTCATTAATATCCATCCCAATATTAATGGGATTAAAATATTGTGACTTCCTGTTTCATTGCTTCAATCCATCATCACATTTGGTCTTCTTGACAAAAGATTTGCAGCAACTAACAAATCTCTCTCTCTCTCTCTCTCTTTTGTGGGACCAGGGCTCGAACTCACAACCTGCACTTGCCAGGCAGCCACTTGTGCCACAGAGCTATTTCCCTAGCCCTAATCCTCTTACTTTTGTACAGTGCTGAGGCTCAGGAAAATTGAGAGGTCACACAACTCCTAGTTGGCTCAGGCTGCCAAATCCAAATGGAGGGTCTATCGCCTGCTTCCCCTGCATCTGTGATAACTGACTGCCCATCTGGGTAAGAAGCGCCCGTCAAAAAGTTGGATCCACATAGTCCTGGCTGTGTGGAAAAAGGATTTACTGAAGACAGAAGGCCCACCCTGTGTGTGATACCAGCCAGTGACATTTTGGGTCTCCTAGAATCAGCTTTAGTTCAGATTTAGTGTCCTGAAATGTCTGATCATTTCCCTTCCCCCAGTATAAGTTGCCTTGGTCAAAGGCCTTAGCTCCCTTTGGGGACAGCTCAGGCTGAAAGTGCTGCAGACCCGTGAGTCCTGCCGGTTCTGTTGCTGCCCGGGCAGCAGGCTAGTGTCCTAGGACAAGGCTTGGGTTGCAGCATGCAGCAGTCGGGCGGGCCCTCGCGGCGTCAGTAAGCACTCACCCAGTTACATCCTCAGAACCGAAAACACTGAGAGTTTCCACAACTCACGATTCAACATCTGCTTCTTTTAGCATCTTGTAAGGCCAGAGCAAAGGAAGTTGCTCCAAAGAAGACAGAGAGCCAGGCGCCGTGGCAGCGCATGTCTGCGGTCCTCGTACTCAGGAAGCTGAGGCAGGAGGATCATGGATTGTGGGCTGCCTTGGGCTACACAGACAAGGGAGACTGAGCCCTGCCTGGACGTCAGCTTTGGCGAGGGACTTGCTCCTGCTTTATTACCAGTTGAAAAGAGCTCTGAGCAACAGGCAGGGCAGGAGGCAGGGCAGGAGCCAGGGCACAGGGCTTGCTAAGGATCTGGAGTTCTGAGGTTGCTGCCTTGGAGAACTCCTCAGTTCCTCGAGGCTGTAGGGCCTCCCCTCCAGCTGTGTCACATTCTTGATCCAGTGGACATATTTGGCCAAGAACGTGTATATTCCTGGGGTGCTCTTCTGCCCACAGCTCCTGCCCCAGCTGATAATGCCCACCTGGTACCACTTGCTGCCTGAGGCATCTGCGGTGCAGACTAGGGGCCCTCCGCTGTCACCCTGTGGGCAGAGAACATAGGTCAGTAGCCAGTCCCTCCCTCAGCTGGCCATGGAGGCCAGGCACAGTGCAAGCTCAGGAGGTGTTATGGTTTGCATAGAGGTGTCACCCCAAAGACTCATGCAGTCGTGGGGCAGCTTCTGGAATTCGTCATCAATTATTGTGGGTGTGGGTGCTGCACCTGCCCTGGTACAGGCAATTTGCACTTCAGTGGAAGGAAGAGAAGTTAGCTGCTTGAGCAGCTAGCTCTCTCTGTTCTTGCTCTTAGCTGTCGCCATGAAAGGCTGCCCTCTGCCATGTGCCGCTCTGCCTTGGAGCCAGCTGAATATGGACTGAAACCTCCAGTAACTGTGAGCTAAATAAACCTTTCCTTTCCTCATGTTGAGTGTCGGGTGTTTGTCCCAGCAAGTAGAGAAGAGTAACTAAGACAGAAGGGATCCTTCAGCTTCCCTGCTGCAGACTGCCAAAGAAAATTCCTTCAGTGCCAACCGGCGCCCACCCCAGCCTGGCACTGTGGGGGTGTGCTGTGGTCAGGCTGGCTCTGGTGCTGTTGGGGGCACAGCATAGAGCCAGGTGGGGCCCAGGCTGTGGAGAGAGGGGCAAGAGAGAGGCTTGGTGAGCGGGGCCACCTCCTCTGCAGTGGTCTCCTCAGGCCAGAGGCCCTGGGAAGGGCAGGGAACAGACACTGGAGCCTTGTGGGAGTTCCCAGTGGGGTCCTTTTGGGTGTTCTTCCAGGATGTTGGGGTGGGGTGGGGAGAACAGAACTTCCTTCTTAATTCTTTGCGGGGCTGTTTGCAAGGCACACATGGCTAAGCTTCCCCAAGTGCGAGGCCGCCCTGCAGGTCTGGGCCTTACAAGGTTGTCCGATGGTGCCTCAGTGCACGCTAATGCCATGTACCACATCCACCGCTGTGGCTTCCCTTTGTCCTTTTAATGGAGGTGGACAGTGAGCCTCAAGGAGAGGAGAGGCCTTGCTGAGGTCCCATAGTCACCAGGCCCGTGCTGGAAGCTGGGGTTTTCTGATGCCAAAGCCCCCATCCTCCCTTTCGACCTGCTGACGCTGTTCTCTCACCTGAGCAGTGACAGCCTTGCCAGAGGTCTCTGTCTAGGGAGAGGAGCCAGGCTGCGGCTGCACGTGGCAACTGGAGTGATGGATTGTGGGAAGGGCTCCAGCAGCGGAGGAAGAGAAGCGCATCTTCCCAGCTCCGTGAGCAGGCATCCTGGCTCCCATTTTGAAGTTTGTGTGCTCAGGACCGGAAAAGCTCGAGCACTACCAAATCTTCACTGAGAAAAAACTAAGTGCCAGGCGCAGGGAACACAACACATCCTGGTCCATCGAGGGAGAGGCACTGGGACGAACAGGACATGTAGGACGTGATAGGAGTGTGTGGTTGAGACGCAGAACATGTCGGGAGGAGATGGAGCTCAGCAGGGGTCTCCTAGCTCCTGCAGGAAGCTCCTACTTCAGCTTTCAAAGTAACTTAAGCATTACTGCCGACCACAGAAGATTCCTGGCCTGGGGAGGAATGGGTCCACAACACATTTATCAATATGCCGGGTGAGTAGAGTTTGTAGAAGAAGAGGATCAGTTATTTATGACTGCAGATGCTGGTGGCCTTAAAAGAGTGTTTGAGCCAATGTCAGATCTCCATAGGTTTTGGATTACAATTAAGGTGGAATATTCTGAGATTTCCACAGAAACATGGCAAGGCCTGCTCCCATGTCCTGTCTTCATGAAGCAGGGTTTCTGAGTGACATCAAACCAAGACAAGATTGCAGAATAGACTGGACCTAAGTAACACTCTTTGGTTGCCACTGTCTCCCGAGACGGGACTGTTTAGTGGCAAGAAAACAAGCTCAGGGCTCCCACTGACCTGCATTACAATGAACTGGATAATGACACAAATGAAGAAAGAGCATGATCAGAGTGAGTTTATGAAGCACACCTAAGTATGGTCAGGCGGAACAGTCCCCGGCCAAACTGTCCTGTGCCCAGTGCCGCACACAGCTCCCAGCCTGGTCTGCACCTGCACACTCAGGACCTTCAAGATTTCTCCCGGGCAAACCTCACTCTGTGGCTGCTTCACTGACAGCTATGGACAGCTGGCTGCCTGGGCTCCATTATTTGAGAAACACTTGTTCAACTTTCGTCATGGGCTGAGCCCTGGGTGGGGCACTGGGACCCCAGGTTCAAATGCGTGCGTGTGCTGGATCTTGGGGCAGGAGACAGAGAAGAGCACAGCTCCTTGTGAGGCTCCGGCTGTGTGCTTGCACCCCTGCCATCCTTGGAGAAATGCCAGCCATGCGTAGGTTTGATCTTCCATTTGGCTTCACTGTGCTACTTCAAGTGATCCTTAAAGTGGAACATTTCAGTTTGAGGTCACTGTGGCCTTTATGTAGTTGCAATAAAGTAACAGAGTAAATAACAGAGATGCTGTGTCCCCTCAACTTCCCCTGTAATATCTTGCAAAACTAGAAAGTACAATATCACAATCAGGTCTCTAAGACCAACACCACCAGGGGTAGAGCATCTTCGTGGCCACCAGGATGCCTGCTCTGCCCTTCGGAGGGGCATGCCTCTCCTCCCACCTGCAGCCTGAGTCACCCCAGCAACCTCCATGCAGGGTTTAGTTCAGGATGAAAGGAACGGAAAGGAGTGTGCGTGCTCCTGGAGGCAGAATCAGGAAGTGAAGAAAACACGAGGCTCCTGCGACATTTATTCCAGCTGCCCTTGTGGTGCCCCAGGGCTCACGCCTGGGACTCCGTCTGGACCTGGTATGTATTGCTGGACCTGCAGCTGCTGGCCTCAGATCCCTGCTCCTTTCTCTTCCGCCTCATTGCTTCAATCCCTGTCCCCTCTTGGGAAAACTGCCAGGCTCTTTGGACCACCCAGTAATGGATTCTCCTTTGTGGGCAGGCTGTCTGTCTCTGCATACCTCATTCCACACCTGTATTAGTAGGTTCACCTCCGTGACAAGAGCCACTGGCCACCAGTGATGAGGTCTCTGGCCCTCATCAAGTGGCCTCTCCCAGGACAGAAAGCATCTTTGAGCTTAAATACCAGTCATCTCATCTATCCTTGGAGCCAGAGGGACTTAAGCTCTGCAATTCTATTTTTCTAGTGGTCAGTCAAAATGGATCTTTAGATGTCTGTGCTCATTTGAAACTGGTTCAATGGAAACCACTTGCACCACCTGTGTATTGTTGTCTTACAGTCCCTGCCCAGGAGACTGGAGTTCCTGAGGCAGGGACCCAGGCTGGCCCAATGGCCCCCTATTGTGCTCCGTTAGGGGTATTTAAAGGATGAATTAAAGTGACTCTGTCTGGCCCTCAAGTCCTCACTGCTGTTTTGCTCTGTAGGCATTCTGAGCAGTGGGAAAGCAATGGGGCCGTAATTACGTTGTGCTCCAGAACAACAGAGAGATACTGCAGTTGCAGCCCTCGGGCGCCAGCAAGGTGCTGTGCACAGCACCCAGACACTCTCCTGCCCCTGCCCGGCCCCAACCGCAGGCCCTGCTTCCCGTGCATTTCCAGGACCTTGACGGTCTCTTCTCCGCGGCAAAAGCAGCCTGAGTTACCTGGCAGGGGTCGTAGTTCTCGTTCTCGTACCCGGCACACAGCATGTTTTTGGTGAGTCTTGAAAACAGCTTGGAACATTCCTTCCAGTCAGTGATCACCATTGGCGCTTTCATCAGATCGTTCCTCATGGAGGTTTTTTCAGCTAGACCACAAAGAGAGAGAGAGAGAGAGAGAGAGAGAGAGAGAGAGAGAGAGAGAGAGAGAGAGAGAGAGAGACATTAGAAAGCCTCCAGGAGGCCAGCATCCATGGGGATCACCCCACTGGCTGTGCCCTACCAGTGCCCTGCATACCTCAGGCCCCCACCCTGAGGACCACTCACACCCCTCATGGTCTCCCTCTCTGAGGCCTCTGGGAGCCCCAGGAAACAGTACTCCCAAGCACACTCACCAGCTGGGTCCCTCTGGACCCCTCTTGTCCTTTAAGAACCTGGCCTGTCCCCCAGCAAGCCCGACTCCCACCAGCCCCGCTGGCTCCGTTTCTCAGCGACCTCGGCTAGCGACCATTTCCCGCGCCATCCTGCCTTATCAGTTCGTTTTCCCTTTCCTACTGCTTTTTTTTTTTTGGCACGCAGCTCCTCCACCCCAAGGGCCATGTGAAGCTGGTTTGCACCCCAGTAAAAACGCACAAGGGTGTGTCGGCTACAACTTTAGAAGACTTTAGGGGGTTGTGGTCTGGCTCTGCAGGTGCCAGGAATTTGCCCGGAGTTCTTCCTCATGAACTCTGAGCACTTAGAAGTTTCCTAACACTTGCCTTTCCTGAGAGTTTTTAGTCTCGCGGAGTCCCCATCCTGCTTCTAAGTCCGAGAACTCTCTGGAGCCAGAACCCAAACTCTACCCACAATGGTCTGCTAAGCTCTGGAAAGGAGCTCTGCCCATTAAGCAAAGGAGCCTGCGCGCTTCCGCTGGGCCTCAGGGATGCGTGCCCTGGCAGACGCGGGCACCCAGGAAAAGCGCCCCCTGCCTCCTCTGTGCTCTCCTGTCCCCTCCCGTCACACGGCCCTTTCCTAGCCGCTCTGAGAAGCAGGTGTCATGTACTTGGATGGGTCTGTCCCCATCCGGCCACCCAGCACTGGTGCCAGCCGACGGGACTGGGCTTGGGGGGCAAGCAGATGGGCATTTTCCAGCCGCTGAACTCAATGGGTGAGGCCAACAGCAGCAAGCCGATGTCACTGTCCATGGAGGCTCTCCTGTAGTCCTTGTGAAGGATGATGTTGGTGACCTGCTTCACTTCCACTTGCGGGCCGGTTAAGTCGTTGGTCCCCACCACCACGTTCAGTTCTTTGGGGCTGATGGGGGCAGCGAAGGGAGGAGAGGAACGAAGTCACAAGAGTGAAGAGAGTTCACTCCACCCTGAGACCTGCATCCCATGCGTTTCTAGGGACCTTTAGGACAGAGCTATGGGGCCTGCTGCTCAGAAGATGGCAGGATTTAAAAAGGAGAGAGAAAGACAGAGAGACAGAAAGAGACAGAGAGACAGAGACAGAGAAAGAGAGACACACAGAGAGAGACAGAGACAGAGAGACAGAGAGAGACAGAGAAAGAGAGACAGAGACAGAAAGACAGACACAGAGAGACAGAGACAGAGAGACAGGGCCCAGCAGGATGGCTCAGTGGTCTAAAGCGTCTGCTTAGGAAAGCTTAGCCGGCTGCAGGGACCGCAGTTCGATCTCCAGCACCACATGCTGCACCAGCCCTGCCCTCAGGGCAGGCTGAGCTGGCCATAAAAATAAATAAATAAACAAACAAAAGTTCTGAAACAAGAAAAAAAAATAAAATAAAAAAATTCTTAAAAAAAAAGAGACAGAGAGACAGAGAGACAGAGAGACAGAGACAGAGACAGAAAGACAGAGACAGAGAGAAACAGAGAGACAGAGACAGAGACAGAGGCTGTGTTACTGCTTCTTCCTGCCCCAGAGGGTCACTGCATGGTTAAATGAGCTCACACAGCTGACGGTTTAGCGGGATCACTGGCACATGGTTAGGAAATGCCTCTGCCTGCAGATGGCCTGGTCCTCGCAGGATCACGATGCCCTCCTAAGAGCATTTGAGTGAGCCCGATCCCCTCTGAGCCATCTGGCTGCAGGCGCTGCTTGACCTCAGGGCAGCCAGAGTCTCTGTTCCAGGCCCGGTCTCAATCAGCAGCCCCAGTGTCCCCAGGCTGGGCATGGGAGGGTGGGTGTGTCCACATCAGGAGGGGACGGCATTTGGCTCCCTCTAGGCAGTCAGATCTGGGTGAGTATGCGGGGTCCCTGGGACTGCCCTGGACAAAGCGCTGGCTGCAGTGTGCCCGTGACTCACGCGATTTCCTCGAAAGTTAAGCAGTGAGCAGCTGTGAGAATCCACCACGCGCTGAGGATGGCGCCGCCGCACAGGTGCTCATTGGCCGCCTGAATACTGGCCTGCCACGGGAACTCACCCTCCTCGGCCTCCATCCCCCCGATGATCCGGGAATACTGAGTCCTGCCCTCGAACATGGGTCTTTCGCCACATCCTGCGGGGACAGAAGAGAGAGGGAGGAGCCGCGTCAGAACTGGCAAGGCCAGCAGGGCCCCAGATGGGATTGGCCACAGACGTCCCTGGTCCCGCTCTGGCCTGGTTACAGGTACCTCTGGGGGCCTCGGGAAGCCAACAGAGCTCAAAGCTGCAGGTGGGGAGCATTGGAAATGCCAACCCCAGCCAGCGCTGGGGTGCCTGGGCCCCACTTCTCCAGGCTATGCCTTGGGGTCTGTATTTCCCTCACAAGGCATCTCACGCTTGGGAAAGCCAAATCCAGGTTGCTAACCAGGAATTACGGAGGTGTCTTGGGTGCACCAAAGGGACCCCAACTAATCAGGCGCACTTCGGGGAGGGGAGCAGGAGGCTGAGGGCGGCACAGGTCAGTCTGCGGGCTGCTCCCTGGCTCTTAAGGAGTTGAGAGGAGCCACCTGGGAGGGCCGGGCACCCTGGAGCTTGGCTGCTGGGCTGTCTGCTAGAGCAGAGGAAGGACACGGGACAGCCACGCATGGAGGCTCAGGCCTGCCAGCCCATCCCAGTGGGAGGCCAAGGCAGGAGTGTCACTAGCTGGAGTCTAGCCTGGCCAATTTAATGAATTAGTGAGACTCTGTCTCAGAATCAAACATAAACACTTTAAAGGGCTGGGAGTGTAGCACCGTGCAAGGGCCCCCGAGTTCAAGGATTTGTACACCACTCCACCCCACCAAGAAAAAAAGAGGAGTGGCACTGAGCAAGAGAGGCCCCGGAACATTCCGCCGCCATCCGTGCTCTTGCGCGTGGGCCTCCTGGGGACCAGTGGGCTGGCTCCTGAACCCAGGTCCTAATGTCCCCAATGAGGGCACAAAAGGATGTGGAAATGGTGACTGTCCCGCCCAGCCCGGCCCGGAAAGCTGCTGCGGCCCCGGGAGGGGAGGGAATGTACCGAAATCTGCTGCCTGGGCATGGGACATGAGCAGCAGGATCGGGAGCAGGAGCATGCTGGGCTGTGCAGTGTGCAGGAGGCCGGGCCCGGGGCAGTGGCCTCTGCCTGACAGCCACCCTCCCAAGGCCCAGGCGACTGCGATGTCACAAAGGCCGTAGGCCCAGGTCAGGCAGATTCTTTCTACTACTCGTTTTCAAGGTTGTTTCCCCAGAGCACGGTCTGGGAAGGCTTTCTGACACCCTCAGGCTGAGCTGGTGTCCCCCACTTTCACCTGGTGCCCTTGGGCACTCTACTTCTGGCCTCTGCCATTCCCAACCCTTGTGCAAGGCCTACGTTCTCTCTTCCCTGGGCTTCTCTGGGAAGTGGGTGAGACAGAGACCTGGAGACCTGGACAGGAAGAGCCCCAGGAGACCCACCGCCTTTCCTGACACATGTGGGTGGGCCAGGGACTCTGACCTGCGGCCCCAGGCTTGACTCAGCCATGTTCAGAGGTCCTGGCCAGCCCCTCAAGCCCTGCCAGTGGGCCGCACTCCCTACCCCTGGAACTTTCTGGACTGAATCCCACCCCACGCCACGGTCTCCCAGCCCCTGGCCACACCCATGCTTTCCTAAAGCAGGAAAGGTCAGACTCAGGAGGAAATGCTCTGAAGGTCACTGGGCTGCAGCTGGGCTCAGATTTACCCTTCCCCAGGTGCTGGCTTAGCAGATTCACCCTCCTGTGTGGCCACTGGTTGGGCCCCAGGGCCAGAGGAGGCAGCAATCATTTTCCTCTGCAGAGCGGTCACCAGTCCCCAGCCTCTGTGTGTTCCTGGACTGCGTCCCTCTAGTGCCACCTGGAGAAGCCCAAGGTGTGGCCAGGTGACCTGGAGGCCCCTTCCACCACTGAGCACGTGGCTCCAGCTCAGATTCCTGTTCTTCTCTAGATCTCAGTGGTGGCTCCTTGGACATTGCCTCTTTTGGCTACCCAGTGTCCTCTCTGCCTGCTGAGCTCTGCCTGCTGAGGGGAGCTGGAATGGTGTCAGCCCCGCTTGCCCTGGGCGATGGCTCCCCTGCTCCTCAGGCTGTCCTGGCCCCGAGGGGTGGTGGTCTCAAGGCGCCTGCCACCCCGGCCCTGATCTCACCACTCATTCTGGCTCCTGGCCCTCAGGTGGCCTTGCTGGCTTTCCTGTTGCCCATCTGAGGGCAAGTCTAGGGGACAGAGGGAGAGCAAGTCTAGGGGACAGAGGGAGAGCAAGTCTAGGGGACAGAAGGGAGAGCAAGTGTAGGGGACAGAGGGAGAGCAAGTCTAGGGGACAGAAGGGAGAGCAACTTCAGTGCTTTTGAGGGGAACTGCAGGGACTCAGAGACCAACGAAGGCACAAAAGGGGACAAGCAGTCCAGGGACTATTGCCCGGGGACTTCTCCTGCAGACATCCTGGAAGTGCTGCCCAGGGGTCCTCTGACCATGGTGTGCAGCGGGATTAGGATGGATTCAGCAAATCAAATACAGAGCAAGTTAGAGTTTCCAGCTAACAAGAGACTTTTAAGTAGGCCTCATGTGGCGTTTGCCACATAACCACACTAGCAAGGAAATCATGCTACCTGCCCTTCGTGTTGAATGGCGCCTCTGCCTTACCAGGTAGCCCTGGTGCTGAGCTCCGGGCTCTGCCTTGCAGATGCTGAAGATCAAGAGGTGACCAGGGCAGGAAGCCAGGTGTGCGCCTTCTCCAGCCTGTCCTGGATGTCAGCCAGACCCTCCCTGATCACCCCTGGGAATTGCGGGGAAGGTGTAGTCCAGCAGGGCTGTGACCACTGGGAGGAATTCTGGGAGGAACACTTGCACATGGGGGCCAACCTGGATGCCAGCATTTGTCCTGAGACCGTTGGAGGATGCCTAGGCAGAGAGGCTGGGGTGGCCCTGGGCTCCATGCCATGGGATTCCTGCAGAGACAAGAGGACCATAGGAGGGGGAGGAGCGCTGGACACACGGCCAGACACTCAGGAGCCAGACAGCTAAAGCCACCTGCTCACACAGGTCATCCCTGTGGGCCAGCAGGGAACAGGAAAGAGCCGATGGACACCCCACCCGAAACGCCTGGAGGACGGCGAGCTGAGGGCTGAGCTCACCCCATCCTGTGCCTCCCACCACCGCCCCAATCCCTGGGGAGGTGGCCAGAGCCAGTCTGGCTGCTGACCAGACCCCAGCCAAGGAGAGAATTGAACGCCAGGTCGAGTTGGCGGTAGCCTACTAGGATAAGCGCAGCTGGTCGTACTCGTGGCTGCAGGATGATGCCAAGAGTGACAGCACAGCCTCAAGGTCTGCTCGAGCTTTCTTATCTGAACAGGACAGACTATCCAGGGCACGGAGTCAAAAGGTCAGTGAGGAACACAAAGCTGGGATTCCGCCCTGGTCTGTGCACCACTTCTCTTTATATGCAGCAATGGCCTTGCCACGAAGAGGCTCCTTTACCGAAGGGCTGTCCCCAAGGCAGGACTGTGGCTTCTCCAGTACGGTGGTTTCCTGGACAGCCCCTGTGAGCCCTTACCTCAAGCCGCCCCACCCTCTCTGCTGTCACGGACCAGCTTGGGCAGACATTGCCGGCAAGCAGGTGATGGTCACGGTCACCACTGGACTAGGACTTTGTAGGCACACAGCCCTCATCCGGATGTAGCACAGAGGGACATAGAGACTTGGGAATGATACACCTCGTTTCCTCCCTGGCATTCACTGGCACTCACAGTTCCCAGAAGGCCCCCACATCACTGAGGTGTGGTCTGCATGCTGCATTAGTGCACGAGGGCTCTGCGTACAAGTCAGTGCCTGCTTCAGCACCGCTGCGAGGGCCTCAGGCAGGCTGCTCTGCCCTGGGAGCTACTCCCTGCAGCTCTCTACAAAGCCTATAATAGCCTGACTCCCAGGCCTGGACAGGGCAGCTGTCATCACAGTGACCACTGCAGAGGAGGGCGACAATGATGCTCTGCAGCCAGGTCACAACCTTAACCACCTCCCTTGCCTTTGGAGTCTGTGACAGCTCACAAGCCCCACGCTTAGCTCCAGTACCCAGTGTTAACGTCAGAGGTCATCTTGCCATTTGGGCCTCTCTGCTTCTAAGCAGTACCCCAAGAGGAGGAGCAGTGAGATGATCTGTGCTACAACTTCCTTCTAGCCCAGGAGTTTGCATTTGCCATTATTTACTTTACGTATGATAGACACGAGCTATCAATTTTATTGAGTATCGAGGAAAAAGTCAATGTAAAACTGCACTGCTGTAGGGTTTCATGCCTATCAGAAAAATAAAAATTTGAAAATAAGAATCTGTGAGGACTTATCAGTCTCTTCATGGTCCCCAGGAGAAAAGGGTAAGGGATTTAGAAAATAAACACAAGGAATAATAGCTGAGATCAGAGGGCGGCTGGTGCCTGATGGGCAAAGGACTTAAACAGCAACAGAAGGGCGTTTGTTTAGTCTCACAGAGTTAGCATCACAAGACACAAGGTTGCCTAGCAACTCATAGCTGAAATTGTCCAGGCAGGATGCTCATCTCAAGACTTTGGTGGCTTGACTGCTTAAGGCACTGTGGCCTTGTCCTGCCTTCACACATGGGACCAATTTGAGCTTCAGCAGCTTCCCACAGAATCAGTGATGATTTTAACACTCGTACAGTGCTGGTGAGAGTTAAAATTGGTGCATACACAATGAAACTTAATTTACTCCTTTTTAACCATTTTGAAGTCACAATCCCTATGCTTCCACATCTTGCTGCTGTGGAGTAACCTAGAGAAACCTTGGTACACATGGTCTAGAAAACCCAGGCAAGAATATTCATAGCAGCACTGTCCAGTGTTAGCAAAAACCTGGATCAATCCAAATGTTCTTTAATTGTACAATAAGGCTTAAATTTTTGGCACCATCATTCAATCTAATTTTGTACAGCAATAAAACAAGGCATGGATATGTGTGAGAACATAGGCGAATCCCAAGATATGCTATTGACTTCTAAAAGTCATGGCATACAGATTGATTGTATATATATATATAAAATTTAAGTACATTGCTGTCACCTTGAAGCCGCAGAGCAATCCTGTAAGCTGGGTCAGAAGAGCCCCTCTGGCATTTTGGAAGCAGGAAAGGCCACGGACAGGTTGAGGAACCAGGCCAACCCCATTGGTTACCAAGCATCTACCCAGCACTGAAACCCAGCCCTGTAATTTTGCTGCAGTTATGATTCAGAATGGCTTTAGGCGACCCTGTGTTTGGTCATTTGACCCCTGCCAGGGTCGCGACCCACAGGTTGAAAACCGCTGACATAGATGAATGCTGGCCCTTGCTGCAGAGGGAACACCAGACAGGGAAAGAGCTCTGTGCCCCTCTTCCTGGCCCCAGCACCCACTGTGATGTCACCAGAGCCTAGCTGTGTGTGTGCCTGTGCTTGTGATGCTGGCATGGTGTCCATCCACATAGGCCGGAGGTGAAGCTGGGCGATCTTGGGCTTTCAGGCCCAGATGCTCTCACTCCTAATTGGATTGCTTTTGGCACTCAAGGGACAGTGCCAGGACAAGCCAGGTGGGTGCCAGTCCAGCCCGCAGCAGAGAATGGGGACAGGGGTGTCACCTCACTTCCAGCTTCTGTAGGGTGGATTGGGAGTCCTGAGGGGGCCACGTTAGAACCAAGGAGATGCGGTGTAACTGGGGAAGCAAGTGAGCAGGCGGGCCTCAGGGGGATACCTCCTGAATCAGCTCCGGGGACCTCGGACACCCGGACACCCTGGGGACCTGGAGTGTCCCCTGAAGCGCAGCTCAGCAAGCAGAGGTGCTTCTCCTAGCTCCACCCTCTTCTCAAAAACACAAGATTCTTCTGGGCCCAACGCCCTGGAACAGGGGACTGCCCAGTACTCTTCCTGTAGGACCCCAGTGGCTTTCTACCTACACGAGTCGGTTTTGTGTCATTTACATTGTGTTTCCCAGGTGAACCCGACCCCATGAGCACACCACAGTTGCCCTTAGACCCACCTTGCTGTCAGGCCACCGAGGCTATTGTTAACTTTCTCTGCCCAGGGTTTGAAGAATGACCCACTCCTATAGTTTTTGTTATTTGGGTGAGCTTTATTTATTTATTTATATATATTTTTTTATCAGCAGCATTTTATTTATTTATTTTTATTTTTATTTTTTTTTACAATGCATATTGTCTTCATAGTAGTTCAGAGTACAAGATGAAGATATGATAACTCTTCTAAGCACTTTTGGTACAAATATTTCTTCTTATTGAACTAAGAGGAAGTAGTTATATACATAGAGCAATATTCCATAATAATAGAGTGTTATTGGAAGAACTGGCAATGTCAGAAGCTGTTGACCTGAGCCTTTTATAGCTCAGCATACTAATCTGGCTTTACTTTTTTTATGCCTCATAGTTAAACATTTCTGCGAGGTAGTTAAAGCCAAGTTGAAGCAAGACTTATATAACAAAACATGTAATTTTTATATCTGACAAGATCAGTCAAATCCCCTCAAGATTTACCTTGAAAACATGTATAGCATATTATAAAACTTTTGTCAGCCATCTGGATGAGTCACGGCCATGTTTAACCAGTTTGTTCTCTGTGAAAGCCTGAGAGAATGTTTTCTTTCTAGGTGATTCTCCTTAGGCACACTGTA
>PVJA010011703.1:0-53990 GCA_004027025.1 Myocastor coypus | reverse complement strand
TATTCTTGACAGGCTACAATTATGTATTTCCTTGAATTTCCAAATATCTGTGTCAAAATTGTGTAACTGCTTATATCACATTGTATGGAAAGTTAATAGAATATCAATGATGGCCAGAAAATATCATTTCCAAGCTAATTCAAAGATATTTGATACTGAGAAAGCCAGTGATGATAAGCTCAAGTACCTATGTTATAGAGTAATAGTATCACAAAGCTTTTCTGCTGGAGGGTTAAGAATGTAAGTTAACAGACCAAAAATGGAGAAAAAGAAGGGCTATAAGGATAGCCAATATTTTGGCCCTAGCCCTTCAAGGTCAATAAAGACCCAGGATATAAGAGAACCTGTGCTCTAATATCCTGTAACTCAGAGGTGTCCCAAATTTCCTGGTCAAGGAGATTATGGGACCTCAGAGGAAAGGGATGAATGAACTGCAGTGCGTCTAAGGAGAGTCACCCAGAGAAAAACATTCTCTTAGGCTTTCACAGAAAGCAAAATGGCCAAGCAATGGCTGTGACTCGTCCTGAAGGCTGACACTAACAACAGTTCTACAAAGTACTGCCTATGGTCCCAAACTTAATCCTGACGGGATTTGACCCTGGAAAATACAAAAAAACAAATAAAATAAAATAAAAATAAAATAATAATAATAATAATAATAATAATAATAATAATAATAAAAATGAATGTTTTGTTATATAGGTCTTGCTTCAACTTGCCCTTGACCACCCAGCAAAAAAAAAAAAAAAAAAAAAAAAATGCTTAATTACAATGCATGAAATGCAGATCTAGATTGGTGAGATGAGCTTTAGGAGACTTAGATTGAATAGCATCCAACATCACAAGCTTCACTGGTGGCCCACTGCAATTGCAGAACATTTGACTATCTATGTATCTGCTTCCTCTTAGTCCAAAGAGAAGTATATTCTTTCCTTTTTTCTTTCTAAGCAACATCAATAGGGAGATGGTTCATGCCCACACACTGTACTCTGTAGAACGATTGTGAGGACAATATGCAATATGTCAACTTTCAAACAAAAGAAAGGGGAAAAGAAAAGAAAAGAAAAAAAAAAGTAATGTTGATTTAGAATGGTTAATGTTTAATTGTTTGATCAATCTTATATACCTATATGTATTAATCTAAACTGATCTGATGATGAAAATATGTAATATAACCATTGTTAAATTTAAACAATAAAAATTGAAACTTGAAAAAAAAATAAGAGAAAAAAGGAAAAAAAAAGGGTTAACTCATTGACAAATGGACTGTAATTCATATGTCTGGCTGCTAGGACACTCTGACCCACCAGGGATACATGGATAACTGTCTCAGTGAGGGGAAATGCATGCAACGGTCTGATGGGATTGTACAAACTGCTAGAGATGACAGTCTCGCATGTACTGCCAGAAGTTCAAAACAATGGCAATGTGAACTATGGTGAAACAAAAATGTCATTAATAAACCCAACAACCTCAACTGTGAAAGGCTTCACATTCTGTAGAAAACTTCGAGATAACAATCCTATGTGAAAATCCTACTATGCCTTATAGTGATTAAGATTTCCTTCTTGGGATGTTTTATTCTTTGTTTTATCAAAATAAAAATTTCCAAGTAAATAAGCTATAGTCTATGAAATAAGTCTGTTAGAAGGAAGCCAAATCACTATAGGATTGAGGATTTCCTTTCTACTATTCCTGGTTTCACAAGATGCTTAAGTTCTTATCACTGGCAAGGTTATGTAGAAATAAATGCTTAGATGTCATATGAAATGCAAGATATCTTTAGGTAAAACATACAACATATTATTGGCAGAGCAGTAAAAAAGAAAAGAGAATATCGGAGAAATCTACCCAGTCAGGAAAAATAAAACAGAAGAATGAGTACTTTGTGAGTTACAGGAAACCTGTCTTTGGTCTGAATGTGGGTGACTCCCATTGGGTATGAGTGACAGCACCATTCTTTTCAGGACTAGACACAGATGAAGGCCTCTAGTGATGGGTGTGATTTATGGAACTTTTCCTCTGGGTAGGTCTGGTGTTTGGCTGGAGAGGGCTAATTAATCCTCCCCATCTTCCTGTCAGTTAGGTGGGTTACAAAGAGCATTACCCTAAATGAAGAGTCAAAAAGAACAGAGTAGAAAGATTGCTACAATTTTCGGGCAACTACTCCTTAAGAGAGTAATAAAAGATGCAGGGGTCTCAGCTCCATACTGACTGTATTTCCCCAAACACACGTCCACATTTACTGCTAACTACACTTAAGCTTAACTTATATTTCTTTCTTTTAATTCTACCCATCTATTGTGTATATTTTAGCATAAATACAGTGAGATCTAACATATACTTTTCATCTTTAATATAAAGACATAAGTGCTAAGAGACCATTTACTAACTACAAAAATATGAGGACAGTTCCAAATAACAATTGTCTCAAATTTTATCCTGAGTTCATTCCTTTCTATAGAAATAAGTGATCCTAGACTGGGGACAACAATGATGGAGAGGGACCTGATGAACTCATCATTTAATAAAATGTTTTGAGATGTAAGTAATAATTGAAATATGAATAAATCTTTTAGATGACTTTTGCTTTAAATATTTCAGATGACAGAGTCTGGGAGACCACTGAGAAATAAACACCTGCCCATCAAGCTAAGCATCCTGAGTGAAATCCCCAGTAACTATATAAATATGTCAAATGATAAATCCAATTTTTAAAACAGCCTTTTCCACTTCTGTTTTGATTGGTTTTATAGTTCCACTATATTTCTTTTGCTAGATCAATACATGTTGGTATTCAAAGATGAACTGCTCAGGGCTAGGGGCATAGCTCAGTGCAATAAGTGCTTGCCTGGCAAGTGCAAGGTCCCGAGTTTGATGCCTGGTATCACTACCCCCCCCCCAAAAAAAAGAAAGAAAAAAAGATTTCAAAGATGAACTTCTTCCCAGTGTAAAAGAATATGGGCCTGAGTTTGAATCCCACTCTACCCACCTCTTTCTAGGGAAATTTCTGAGCTTTGTTTTCAATATTTCCATAATGGAAGATACTGCATTATAGAGTGTTATCGTTTGGATATGGTTTGAACCCTAAGTTCATCCAACAGATATTTAGTCCCTAACAGAACAGTTTTAAGAAGTGGAATTTTGAAGAAGTGTCGTCAAGTGGTTGGTCTCCAAGGGCATTATCCACTAATACCTGGTTTGTGGGAGAATGTAGGCTGTTGTGAAGTAAATTTGGCTTTTCTAGCTGTCTCACATGCTTCCTCTTGTCTGATGATGTCTCTCCTGTGTGTGCTCCTGACACACGATGGTACCTGGTGCCATGAGGTCTTTGCCAGAAGCTGACGGCAGCACAGTGCTCTTACATTGCTACAACTGGGAGTTCAATAAACCTCTTTTATTTATACAGAACCCATGCTCTGGTATTGTGTGATACCAACAGAAAACTAAAACAATAATTTCAAGACTTAGATTGAGCCGGGCATGGTGGCACACGCCTGTAATCCTAGCACTTGGGAGGCTGGGGCAGGAGGATCGCTGTGAGTACGAGACCAGCCTGGGCTACAAAAGTGAGCTCAAGGCCAGCCTGAACTGTATAGAAAGACCTTGTCTCAAAAAGACAAAAAAAAAAAAAAAAAAAGACTTAGATTGCACATATGAAACTCTCCATTACAGAAGCCAAGCTAAGTATTTGAGGTTTTTTTGATATGGGAAAAAAGAGAAGTATTTTGTTGCAAAGTATTCATTTAACAAAACAGTTTCTTCAAAGCACTTAAATTATCTTAAAAAGGTATTTGGGAAATTATACACACAAATTTTCATATACAGAATTTGAAATGGTAGTTCCATTAATTTTCTTAAGTTACAGAATGTTAGCATTTGCCACTTTCACACACACACACACACACACACACACACACACACACACACACACACGGCTCATTTTCCTTTTTTCTCTTGTATTTCAGTTCAAGTACCTAACATCCTCACATAGCTCAGCCACTGTCTGTGCCTCTACCTCCCTGCCCTCTCCTCCTTCCTTCCCTTCCTTCTTCCCTCTGCCTTCCCTGCTTCTGATAAAAGCCCCTAGTTTGCTATTTATCTTATGTAAAGTTAACAGTTACATTATCTTAGCATTTCATTCAGTAAATACAAGAAAACTTTTCCTGTGATTATCGCTCTAAATAAATGTTAACTCAAGGCACTTTTCATTTAAAGTCAAATGAGTCACCAGAGCCTTACTGGATTAAAGAAGGGCTAGAGTACAAGGGGCTCTGTAATAAACCTGACTGGATTCTATTTTACTTGAGAAATAAAAGGCTCATAGTCTCACCATGTTCAATCATGGACCAGCTACCCTAACTAAATTCACTTGACAGATGATCCATAATCCAGAGAATAGAGAATAGAATAAAACAGTGTAACAGGGAATTAGTCAATGCTTATCAAACTTCTGAAAACGTACTTTCTAAATTACAGTGAACAGAAATCTAAAGAACAAATATTCTTAAGCACAACTAGCCTGTGTTATTTTACCCAATTCATGTTATTTAATCAGTGATCTCAATGCCAAATCATGGGATGTGTGCCCTAATTCTTTCCCACCCACTTCTTATCATACAAAAACAGAGACTACTTTAAGTGGGTGTAATGGCTCAGTTTAAGTATTTCAAAATCCTCCACCACCTGCACAGGAAACTGACTGAAAATGAGACAGGCTGCCACAGGGTAGGACCAAGGAAACAGGAATAGCAGAAGATTGATTCTGGTTGCTAGACATTCTGGTGAAATCACAAGTGACAGGGTACAATCAGTAACAGGCCCAAGGCACACCTTGCCACAGTGTTCCGGTGCCAGACATGGATTGCTTCCACCTTCTTTCAATGTGTGATATAAAATTCACTCAGTGTTGAACTCAAATACTTACATGACTTCTCAGCCTCTATGAAGCAGGTAATGTGCTAGTGCTGATGACACAAAGCTAAGGAAAGTGATTCACACATTCAAGAAAATTTAAGAGGAGAATAGCACAGCTTAATGCCAACAATGTACAACAAAAGAAGCCCCAGAACAGTCACACTATAAACCCTGTGGTAACATAATTGAGAAAATGTATCTGTTCGACAGAGTGCATAAATAGGGTGAACTTTGACCTGAGCTTTCATGATAGTCAATTTGAAACAAAAGGGATAGCACAATCCACGTAAGGAACTCATAAAATTATTTGAAGAGTGTGGAGAACAGCTAATAACTTGAAGTATTTGCCTGTGGACAAAAGTGAATGCAGAAAAGCCAAAATGAGTTAATAAGCTAATCCTGTGATACATAGTTAGTACTTTCTGCTGAAGAAATTAGGTTTTAATCAGAGGAGCAGGTGACTAGGTTTTGTTCAAAAGGCAGTAAAATCTAATGCTTAAGTGTTCAGAGTTGGAGCTGGGCGTGGTGGCGCACGCCTGTAACCCCAGCACTCGGGAGGCTGAGGCAGGAGGATCAGTGCAAGTTCAAGACCAGACTGGGCTCAAGGCCAGCCTGAACTGCATAGCGAAACCCTGTCTCAAAAAGACAAAAAAAAAAAAAAAAGTGTTCAGAGTCCATGGTTAGGTTCTCTGAGTTCAAATACCTCTCTAGCACTCAGACTCTTTGGCTTTGCTGTACATCAGTTTCTTGTATAAAATTAGAAATCTTAGTAGCAACTACTCTGTGAGGTAGAATGATTTGTGTGTAAAAGTTTCAGAACAGAGCTAGGAATATATTAAGCAACACGATCATGTTAGCTACCATTATTACTTTAGAAAAATAAGAGCTGACAGCAGAATAAAGAATCAGAAAAGAAGAGGCTATAGACAAGGATTTTAATAAAGAGGTGAATGAAAATAATATCTAACAATTAAATAAGTGCATTTCCTCTACATCTATATCCATTCAAATGATGTGATAATTAACATACTAAAATATACACAAAAAGTTACTCTTCATATATTCGAATCTTGTACGTCTCTGTATGTCTCCAAATCTCTTAAGACAAACTAATATACATGTAGGTTAAGAGTTATAAACACAAATATACTCGCCATGAACAATGTAGCTGGTGCGGCACATGAAATTACAGTTTCAAATTTAGTGAATTGAAAGAAAAACAACTGAAAGGAATGAATGATTCTTTCCTCTGTGAATACCAGTGGTCTTTCCAGAGTAAGGGGCAGGAAAGATGATGTACCTGCTCCACAGCTCTTTAGGTAGTGTGGAGGATGCGGTCAGTTGGAAGTCTGCAAGCCTAGTGCTTCCCATCTCTCCTCTCTGCCCAGAAAGTCAGTTACTGGAAAAACTGCAGAGAGCTTTACCAAAAGCCTTATTTAACATACTGAAATTCTATTTCTCAGAAAAAATAACATCAGTCATCTCTCTAGAATAACATCCAGGGCTCAACATGCTACCCTGCCATTACTTCTAAAAATAAACAAATTAAAGACTTAAGATCAGTTGAAAATAATAATAATATTTAAAAAAAGATCAGTTGCAAATAATGCAAAGATGCAGAAGTTAGGGGAGCAGGGTATGCTCTGTCCCACTAGGATGCCAGGTTCTACAAGAGGCCTCCTATTTTTCCTCTCCCAGAGCTGGTGCAGCTGACCTCCTAAGCTCCTAAGACAGCTGCCTCTAAATAAAGTCTCTCCTTCAATGGACTCTATTTATCAAGATGCAAAGAGAAACACAAATTTCTCCCAATCCCACAGACTTTCCAAACTGCAGCTCAATCTTTTTCCTTAGTATCTTCTAAATGGTTTTCTGAAAACACTATCACAGGTAAGAATCTCTGAGATCAACTTATAACATTTGAACAGACAACTAACATGACTCACACTGTGAAAGATAGTAGTTAGATCTATAAATCATTTTTTTGAGAAAACAAAATCTGATATTATCCCAAAGAGTATGAAATAGGGGCATTTTTAACTTTGTGTTAATATAATCATAAAGGTCTGGCGAGATAGCTCAGCAGACCTAAGCGCCTGCTTCAGCAAGCTTAAGCAAGCACTGTGATTTCTGGCACCATATGCATCATCCCTAGCAAGCTGAATCAGCAAGAGTCCCATTGTAGTGGTGCACACCTGTAATCCCAGTACTGGGGAGTCTGAAAACATGAGGATCACTATGGGTCCAAGCTGCATAGTAAATCCCTGTAACAATTAAAAACACTTTAAAAAATATGATCATAAAAATTGTCCATGTACTAGAATAATTTATGAGATCTCTAGATATGTATGTATCACAATAAATACTTCATTGGCAATTCTTCATTCTCACTGTGAAAATGGAGTTTTTAAAAATTAAATTAATGACCAATGAATGCTAATTCACTAAAATATAATAATTGTAAATATTTTGATATTAAAATAAAATAAAATTGAATTTTAAAATGTGAAGAACTATCAAAATATTTGCACATTTTGGAAAATATCAAAGTTCAAATAAAGGGGATCTTGGGGTTTTTTTTTTTGCATTTTTATTAGTTTTATTAAGAAATAATAATGAGACAAGTTTTAAAACATGTTAGTTGGACAGCCACAGTAATTAATACAATGCATATTGTTGCCTTCATTGTAGTTGTTCAGAGTAGGTGAAGACATGATAACTTTTCTAAACACTATTGGTACAAATATTTCTTCACACTGAACTAACAGAAAGTAGTTGTATACATACTTCAATATTTCATAACAGTAGTGGATTATTGCCAGAGCTGGCAATGTCAGGGGCTGTTGACTTTAGCCTTTTACAACTCAGCATACTAATCTGGCTTTACTTTTTATGCCTCATGGTTAAACTTTTCTGCTGGATGGTTAAGTCCAAGTTAAAGCAAGATCTATATAGCAAAACATGTAACTTTTGTACCTGACAAGGTCAGGATTTACTTTGAAAACAAAATTTTGTTTTTGTTTTTGTTTTTTTTAATGTATTTTGTATAGGGTCTCATAATATACTTACTTATCTGCTTCATTGTTGATACCTATTTTAGTTCTCCAGTTTGGGGACATTATAAACAAGTTGATGCAAACACTTTTGTTCGTCTGTCTGTTTCTTTGTTTGTTTGTTTGTTTCTTTCTTTCTTTCTTGGTAGCAGGAATCGAACTCAGGACCTCACACTTGCAGGCTGGTACTGAACTACTGAGCTAAATCCCCAGCCCATTGCTCAAGACTTTGGCTGTATTTTCATTTCTCTTGGCATAGAATGCCTAATTCATATGGTAGATATATGTAGAAACTTTTATGAAACGGTGGGATTATTTGCTCTTTCTTAATTTTTTCTATGTTTTAAAGACAGTACAGGTTTAGGGAAATAGCTCAGCGGCATAAGCAGCTGCCTGGCAAGCACAAGGTCCTGAGTTCAATAATGAGGATTTTATGCATAAAAAGAATACCCCTTACATACCTTACTAGCTTTAATGGATTTTTTTTTTTTAATGTAGTTAGTACAGGGTCTCACTACACAGACTGAACTCATAGCGTTCCTCCTCTTTTCAGCATCTCAAGCACTGGGATTACAGACACATGCCATCATATCCAGTCTCATTCACCGCCTCAGTGCGATCAAACTGCTGGCCCCCATATACCTGACTGGTTTTAATCTGCATTTTTTCTCAATTCTCTTCAGTAATATCCAATTAGCTGTGGTACTACAGGAAATGTTTTATGCTCTGTTTTGTATCCTTCTCATGATAATCCTAAAATTTCCTTAGGCTCTCTACTCTTCTTAAAAGATTATTTCATTGCACTTTTGATGCACAAAATATAAGCTTTCTCCTAGAATCATTTTCTTCCCTGAATTGGCAAATATGTGAAATCATACCCACCACTGCAACTCCTACTACACTTTGGATATACTTTAATATGACTGTTCTGGGGGTAAAAAAGCCTTTTTCTTAAGGATAGGCTTAACTACATCATCCGTACTGGTCCCTGGGTTCCCCAAGTTCAGCAATCCCAGCCTCAGCTTCCAAAGTAGTTAGAACTACATGTAGTCTTGTGCCATATAACTGTATTCTTATCCAAACTAGCGAGACTTTATGCCAGGATTTAACATGTTTTAATGTACATTTATTAATCTCCTTTCTCATTTCTAATGCAAATAAGTATCTGTGTACACAAATATCACATTGCTTAAATGATTATCACTTAAAAGCATTTTAAAGCACAACAGAAATGGAATTAAAAAAAAAAACCAAGAGCATCAAAGTATTAACCTCCAAGATTAATGGATAGAAGTTTCCAAGGAAGCAAAAATGCATATGTCATGTAATACCATGTTCACAACATTCACCCAAGAACTAGCCAGGAGCACCAGTACTCTCCTGGTGTAATTGTAACCTTCCAGAATAACAACTCAGCAAATTCTGAATAATCTTTCCTTTTCTCTCCTTGCCTTTAGTGAAATAATATCATCAGCTCTCATATGAGATTTTCAGGCACAAGTTAACTGTTAGATTTTTTTTTTTCCAGAACCAGGGATCAAACTTAGGACCTTTCATTTGCCAGGCAAGTACTTGTGCCCCTGAGTCATCTCCCCAGCCCCACCACATGTTAACTGAAGGGGAGGAAAATAAATTTTTAAGCATTCAGTAACCATGTTTCAAGATACTGTTACAAATCATTTCTAATGATAATCAATAGTAGGGAAACTTCTAAGTGGTGCAATGGCCACACAAAATGGCTGACAAAGTTTTCTAATGGACTAAACATCAGTTAGTCCACAAGTCATTTTCTGTGGGATGTGATCACAAACCATCTTAAACAAAAGCAGTGCCACCAATAAAATTCAATTCAAATGGTTTAACCTATTAGGATAAAGAAAATGATAACCATCAGTCCCTTTTTCAAGAGCCCTAGTGACTAAAATGGACTGATGGACATGGCTTTCCAACTCAAAACTAACATAGAACTAGGAGGGGTAATAATAAACCACCGGTTTGGGAAGGTAAGATAGATCAATAGGCTAAAGCACCTACTTAGATAGGCTCAGGAGACTGGCTTGATCCCCAGAACCATATGCTACATTAGTCTCACCCTTAGCAAGCTGATCTGGCAAGCAAAATAAAACAAAAATCTGCTAAAGCAAACAGTGAATTTGTCTTCTGGCTAAACAAGGAAACCTTTCACTCTCTAAAGCTTTTCATCTAGCACACAGTTCATAAGAAATAAGAAACTGAGGAATTTCTTAACTATCCACCTGCCAGCTGGAAATAAGTACTTTCTGATAGTTTTTGTCAGTAACATAAAAGCAGCCAAACATAAATGGGATACTTACATTCTCTTTGCCCTTAAAAGAAAATATTAAATCACCAAGCTCTCTGTCTCCCATATCCCTTTTTTGGTTCAATTATCATAGAGAATCTCACATAAAAACAAGTCATTTTAAAATGGTCTTTAGTTATAAGATAATATATAAATACTTCTATGACTATAATGCTCTTATTTACAAAATGAAAAACAGAAAAAAATCAAATAGAAGCAACACCAGGTAGATCAGACTTAGCAAAGGATAAGTGTTTAATTCTCTAAATCACTGAAGACTCAGTGCTTACAGATGTCTATCTAAAAAACCTTTCCAGAAGATTCTGTACTCCATGGTCATCTATCAAAACTATGTCAACTGCAAAGCAATACGAAACTCTTACCACTCAAAAGCAGAATGAGGCCAAAGTTTTATATAGTATTTTCTTGAAACTTCATATATAAATAAGCTCATTCAAAAGAGCTTAGATGTACTAAGAAGAGAATTTTCATTTGTAACTATCCCCATCATTAATGATATGAGAAATAGCTTTCTACTGCTTTGATATGCTTTCAGTTCTATGTATTTTGATTTAAAAATGGCATAGTAACCTTAGTCTATTGCCCAATTACCCTCGCAAGCATGTTTCTAAAATTCACATGTCCAGCCTACCTCTGTTCTCATTTTAAACATCTCCAGTAGTACAGGTCCATCTTCACAGGGCTGTACTCCAAAGCTACTCAGGAAAATCCTCACAGAATAGAACTCATCCATCCTCTTCTTTGAGTTCCAGATGCCCAGATTTCTCCTTTCCTTTAACATCTTGCTTCCTTTACCACAATTTAGTGCAGGAAATCACCAACTACCTGATCTTACAGGGTCCTATAAATCCACATCACCCTTGCCTAACACCTTCTGCTATCATCCACAAACTAGCATTGCTTTGTGTACAAAAAGGTTAGATGGATTTCTAATGCTCCCTTTTTTTTCTGAAGGGGAGGGTAGGGAAGCAGTTTTGAGAAGCCTCTCAAAACTGCTTCCCTACCCTCCCCTTCAGAAAAAAAAAAAAAAACAGCTAAACATACAGAAAAGAGACAAAAAACAAAAATACATGGATCAACACATTTTAAAAACAGTAAAGAGATAACCTACCAGAAGAAGGACAAAGGAAAAAAAGAAGGCTAAAAATATGTAAAGTATTTTTCAACCTATCTCCTATTCTGCTTTTCTTTTCCTGTCTGAGCAAAACCAGGCTGTCTGGTGGTGAATATCCATTACACACAACACATATATATGCTAACATTTTCATTATATAATTATGTGTATAAATAGATCTGTTGCCATCTCAATTATTCAGTAAGTACTTTAGGCTATAACTGTAAAGAAGCTGAACCCTCAGGACTGAGCTCTTCACCCATAGTACAGTAGATATTATGGAACTACTCAAGATTCACACTGGTTCCCCTAGCTGCTGGAACTGCTGGAGGTAGCTGGCTCTCAGCTGAGTCTTTTCTCCAGGAATGGCTCTCTACCAGAGAACTGCCTTGGCTCAAGGGAGCAAACTTGGCGAAGGTCATGTGTGTCTTTAACAGCAGTCGCCGCATGTCCATAAAGTCCTGACTTTCTTTTCCAAAGAAGAGATGATTATAAATAGCCATCCAATCCTAAAGACAGAGAGACACCATTTTGGGGATATATTACACTTACATATTACAGTTATATAACAGTTAACTTCTGTCTCTGCTCAGGTCTACATCTTCCTTCCCTCAGTGCTGCTAATCCAGAGAGAATTCCCCAGTAACTTACTTTAATGGTTTAAATAAAAAATATCCCTCAAAGTCTCACAGCTTCAGAGGTTCTGTATATGGAGGAGGACTAGAATAACAGGACACTACTCCACACATCCATGGATAAATGCAACGAGAAGGTTGGAACTAACTGGACTTTTAGGAGGTGGGGACTGGTTGGAAAAGGTAGGTGATCAGGATCATGAGCTGAAAGATGTGCTCTTGTCTCTGGCTCCTTCTTTTCTCTGCTTCCTCACTGCTAAGGGCTAAATACATGTCCTCCACCACATCCTTCTACCATTCTGCTTCTCTTATAAATTGTGGGCTAAATCCTCTGAATCCATGAGCCAAAATAATGCATCCTCTTTAATTTATGAGTATCAAGTATTTTGTCCCAGCAATGGGACAAATAAGCCAGCCTCTCCCTATCTTTCCAAGCTCATCCCCTTACACTCTTCCTTTTACTCATTATTCTCTAGTAGCTCTTGTGCCCTTCCTTTTCCTCCATTCTGCCTTTGTTTGTATTGCTCAGTACTTCCTCCTTTTCCTGGTATACATTTGGTCTCTTTGGTTCCTATGGTAGTTCATTCTCATCACTCAGGCCTATTCACATTACCAATACAAACATATCCACAGATATCCAATTCTTCTGAATCACATCACCCTATTTATTTCCTTCAAAGCACTTATCACAGTCTAAGTTTCACTACTATTTAACTGCTTATGTGGTAGAAATTTGTTCTCACCTCTTACTGTTCTTTCATTCCCACTGGAAGATTAATTTCTGGAAAGGAAGAAATCTACCACTGTCCTAGGTTTAGAAAAATGTCAGTCACATAATAAACGTCCAATAAATATTGTCAGAAAATGAAGAAGCTATTACAAACCATTAACATTCAGGGCAAACACCATCAATACCATGTGAGGGAATACGTATAAATGACAAAATGAAGCCAGAACCAAACTGATGACATGAACCAAAGGTAGCCAAAGAACACAACCTCACAACCTTAAAATGTGATGACCAAGGGAAGCAATAGAAGGTTCTTGTATAACTAAACATGATCTATAATTCACCTCAACACAATCTTACCCATCCAGAAACTGCTACTGAGGAAGAAGGCATTAATAAAACTACTGATAAGAGAAAAACAAATCATAGATCTACAAATCCTACCATCACAGTCAATAATATACAGCATCTGTATTTTTATAGTACATAGCAAAGAATGTATGGGAAAAGATTTAAATAATCATTTGCAAAATGCAGAAAAATTAACTCTTAAAGAGTAAAAACCAAGATCCTTTTGAGCAGGCTTAAACAGAAATATGGGTCTCTGCTTCTCTGCCTTACCATCTCCCCCACCAAATAATTATTACCATCGAGAAACTCAAGCAGCAATGACTGGAAATGCTGTCATTACTTAATAAGCAAAGTTGTGCTTTTCAAATTTTTAATTTAATTTCTATTTTATAGGGCATTTCCCATCAATCAAAGACAATTACCTTCATCTTTTTGCCATGCATGATACTGATAAGACTTCTCACTCACTTAACAATAGTTAATGTTCCTTTTCTAATGTTGAAGTTTCCAGGCAAACCCTAGGCATGCACTAGCCCTAGTCTTAAGGTTCAACTAGTTTATTCAACATATATTCATAAATTTCATCATGGAAAAACTACTGTCATACTAAAATTCAAGAATTTTTGCTATTCCGTGTATGACTATTAACCTCCTCATAGTCATGGACAGATACTGGCAATTAATGACACAGGAAAAGATTGTGAATGCTCTAAAAGCAAAACCCTTAGATATAAACTAAAATTAATTCATTCCACTGCAAAATGATTATACATACAAAAGAATAAAGCTTCATAACTGTCTTGAGATTTAATGCATAATATTCCCTAATAGAGCTCTTTATCAGTACAACCCAAGTGTTATAAAGCAATTAATCAACATCATCACCAAAAGAAAAATAAGATACTAAAGAATAGAATAAAAAATTTTCCAGTATTTTCTTTGAAAAAGTAGATTTAAAATCTGGTGGACTCTGTATATACTCTTAGACTTAAGTGTCATATCTGTTTGTCTAACAGGTAGACTTTTAAAGTATATAATCTGCACAATTCAAACAACTGCACTGCTCATATTGAAAAACTGAACAAAAAGAAGTCCACAATCCAGTTGTGAAAATAAAACAGTAACATCAAGTTCAGCAGATTTTCCTGAGCTACATTCATTCTATGGCTATATTTACATTTAAAAATATCAATAAATATTGCAGCATGGATGGGAAAATCATAATGCTATCTGCTACAATGATGGGATAAATGGGGGTAAAGAAAACTGGTCCAATTAGCAATGAATCTTCTGTGAAGCATGGCCAGTGAGTGCTATTCTATACTGTATTTCAATGAAACTTTTTTCATACTCTAAAGAAAAGAAAAATAGCAATACATGAGATGAATAAAGTCAACTATGAAGCGAATGCCTTAGCAAGAAGTAAAGTACTGCTGGGGAATTCAATAATTTAAGAGATCTTATTAAAAGTTTCCATCTTCAATCTCTTGTTGCCTAAGAAAATATTAGATTTTGTGGTTCCTTCAAGATTTCCTGTGGCCTAGTGTTGACAACTCTGTTGGTAATATATCTTCTATTCATACAAAAATACTAGTTACTCTTAACTGAGGATAAAAACAGGTATTCTTAGATCCCCTAATAAAATATATAAACATATGTAATAAGTAACACCAATTTCATAAGATTATTTAAACAAAACTAGTTTACAAACTTCAAAGTTTGTGAACATATCAAGTATTATTAGATGTAAATTAGCACATTTACATAGTGCTAATTCCTGTCACACATAAATATTAACACAAAACAGATACACAAAAAAATTAGGGACTACACAGAGATATACTGGTATGTTTCCTAAAGATGAGTGTATGAAGTTTACATTTTCTTGGGAATATTTCTTTATTGATTATTATTTAAAAGCTTGCCTTAAACTTCTATTAATAGCAATTGCAGAACCCCATACAGTGGTTTTTGTCAAGTTATAAGGTCCAAAAAAGTCCCACTTTTCCTTCCTTACTCAGCTGGAAACCACAGGAAGTCATTTACATTCCCTCTAACCTATAGGAGATAGGAAGCAAACTAAAACCAACTTGAGGTAGTTGAGAGTAAGCAGCCCTAAACTGACCTTTCAATCTACAGAGCAGACCAGTGGGCAAGAAAGAGGTCAGGATAAGAAATCCAAACCCAAGCAGTCTTCGGCAACAGTCCTGCCCAACATGGTTTCATTATGTTGTCAGAAGCAACATTTGTAAAGTTTATAGGTGCTAAAGCACCCATAAAAAATTCCTAGGAGGGCCCGGCGGGATGGCTCAGTGGTCTAAAGCGCCTTCTTGGGGAAGCTTGGGTGGCTTCAGGGACCGCGGTTCGATCCCTGGCACCACATGCTGCGCCAGCCCTGCCTTCGGGGCGGACTGAGCCGGCCATAAAAATGAGTGAATAAACAAACAAGGGTTCTGAAATAAGAAAAATAATAATAATAATAATAATAATAATAATAATAATAATAAATAAAATAAAATAAAATAAATTCTTTAAAAAAAAAAATCCTAGGAGACTAGCCTGGAAGTCGAAAAAGCCATTGAGGGCCTTAGCTACCTCTCTTCCAACACTAACAGATTTTTTTTTGGTGTAAGCCATCCAGAGTAGATTCAATAACACATTGCCTTCAGCAGTGCCTTCTGCTGAACCCCTGCAAAGCAGTCTACTCAGTGACTAAGACTCACATAAATACTTTTCTCATTCTGATCCTCACAAAGAAAACAGAAACATGAAGTAAAAGCAGTGTTAAAGGAAAAAGAACTACAGCCCTATTTCCCTTCCCCTTTGTGTCTGATTGTTATTCATATTTCCTGTATTCCAACTTTGTTTTCTCAAAGATTAGTGGGGCTTTACTAGAACATTTTGCTCAGAATCTGGTAATTTAAAAGTGTATACTGTGAAATGAGTTCAATATGACCATCACTTTTTAAACAACTTTTTATCAGTAAAAAAAAGTTTTCATTTGTCTATATTAAAAGTTATCTGAGCCAGGCATGGTGGCACACACCTGTAATCCCAGCACTTGGGAGACTGAGGCAGGAAGATCAGTGTGAGTTTGAGACCAGCTTGGGCTTTAAAAGTGAGCTCAAGGCCAGCCTGAATTGCATAATGAGACCCTGTCTCAAAAAGATAGATAGATAGATAGATAGATAGATAGATAGATAGATAGATAGATAGATAAATGTATGTATGTATGTATGTGCTATCTAGGGGCTATCTAGACGAAGTGTTCCAGATTTTGCTAGGCTATTTAAGTAACATTTTCTAATTTTACTCTATGCTAAAATTGATAGGTTCTGGCCCTAGTATGAATTGCTAAAGTCATTATAGTGGTCATCTAATATAGCTGATGCCCTACCTTTCGCCTTCTCCAACTCATCCCAAAATACAATTTACTTTCACCCTTCCTGCCACCTCAGGAAAGACTTCCAATCAGTTTTTTCAGATATATTTAAACATCCCCTTTAACCCCTGCCCTGGCAAAAGGTCATAAAAGCCTCAGCCTCCCTTTGTCCAGTTCAGAAAATTCCTTGACCTCCCAAACTCTCTCCATGTCCTCAAAGGAAAAAAAAAAAAAAAAAGAAAAGAAAAAAACCTCTTTTTCCCTTTTTCCTCCTGCCTGTTTTTCTGCTGTGCCATGAACCTATCAAAAATGAACCCAAACAGGAAAATATACCTGCTACAAATCAGCAGATATATTTCTGCGAAGCAAAAGTGAGTTTTAATGAATCCACTCTCCTTCACTTATTCTACAGCTGTATTATCAACCAAGAGCTAAAGTTCTACCCTTTCTTATATAAGCTCACATTTGATAGACTTCAAAAACTTTACATAAAAATAAAACCCTTATGATGCATCAGCCCTCACATCAAATAGCTAGCATATCTGGGGGAAAGTAGATTGATTATTCTGTGTGTGTAAGAATCAGCCAATTAGTCCAGAGAGTAAAAATGTCACACATTATCTGACCTAAAACTTGAACAGTTTTCTAACCCCTAGACCCATAAAGTATGGAGATACAATAAAAAGCCTTCAGGAAAATGAAGATTAATTTCTTACCTACTGCTGATTTATTAATAAAGCATTAATATAAACTTTTATTAGTGCTTTCACTCTTACAATGAAGCTGCTCTCTGGGAGTTACTGATATATTTATTTTGAGATCTAATAGTCAAAGAGAAAAAGTCAGTCTGTAAGCCTAAAAATGTTTAATCTACTTCTCAAAATGTGGACATTTCTTTGTGTGGAAAAATGAGTATCTGGGCTTACAGGAGACTCTTTGGGAATGTGGGACACATTGTTTCTAAAGTTAAGGTGATAAAGAGGCAGGTTTGACCCTCGCCCTACTAAATGTGTCACAGAGATCTGCAGGCACAGGGGAAAAGAGGCAGGTATCATTCACTGTATGTGCCATCTCTCTGGTGCACCATAACATACATATACAGTAGGACACTATCAATACCAAAAGGTGACTTTCAGCAGGCATCCTCATTCACTACAGTAAGGCACTTGCAATGCATCTTACATGGCTCTGATGGGTTTCTCTGTGTGGAACAGGTATGAATGGATGCCACACAGCACAGGCTCACAGCATTCTGTATATGGCTGTTAACTGATAGGGGAATCTTAACTGGCACATAGCTGATGCAAAAGAAATACTGCCAACAACAAAGATATGAAAATAAGCTTCCAAGTCTCTATTTAGACCATGACCTGATAATTCCATATTGAGAAGACCCATTCCAATATAACTGTTTGCTGCCTTTACTGACTACCTTTTGTGTGTGTGTGTGTGTGCAGGGTGTACAGGGTCTCTGTTATGGTTTGTGTATACAAGAGAGCTTCCAGATCATTTTTTATTCAATCTTAACATTTCAGATACCACATATTTAATGAAAGCCCAAATTTCTCTCCTCATCCTGATCTCTCCTCTGAATTCTAATATTCAGGACCTTTGTATCTCCTGAGCCACCTTCTTAGGAATGTAGAACTAAGATGTTGGCGTAGCTGTTCCTCTACTTCCTTCAGGACTCTTCTCAATGAACCAAACTGTGTAATGTCTTTCCCTAACCTTCACATTTACAATTGTATTTCATAAGCAGACAAAAGTCAGTCAGACAGGAAGACACCCAAACACACAGATATACACATACACATGCACATTACTTCTTAGCCCTCTTGATTTATTCTACTCCACGGCCCTATTACCATCTCAAATACTTGTATTTCACTTGTAAGTAAAATATAAGGCAGGAAGCATCTTCTGTTCTGATCCCCAACACATCACAAAGACCTTGAATAATGCCTAACATATATAAAAGGCTCAGCCATTGTTTAATAAGTTAGTGGACCTGCTAAGAAGGAAGATAAGGCAACTGAAGTCTTAAGAGCTGGCAAAGTAGACAATGGGAGAGAGAGAAATAGCTTGTCTGGCATGCATGGGTTTGATTTCTAGGGATGGCAAAAAGTAAAAAAGCAAATAAAAAGTAAGTTTCCCCACAATCACTCATAAACAATTTTAGTCTCCCCTAACCTTCAAGGGCTATTATTCACCTATCTTATCAATATGTTCACATCAGCTATCAGCAACTGTATTTGTGTGTTCTGGGGACAGCCCTTACCTGCTCATTTTCTGCCAAGCAATCCAATACATCTGAGTGTCTATTACATGCCAAATACTGGTCTCAGTATATCTACAGATTATTCAGACCTTACAATTGTTAAGACATAGGTTACTATTTCATTTCAAGAGAAAGAAACTAGGTGGCGTTGGTAGTATAGTGAGCATAGCTGCCTTCCAAGAGAAGAAAACTGAGACATGGAGACCTTAATCAGGCTACAAATACACATCATCTTTCCACAGACCATGTTTAACTCTCAGTGGAAAGATGGTTCTGTTATAAGAGCAGGTATGCCTAAGAGTGTTTGAGGTAGTTTTAAAAGGAGTATAATGAGAAATATCACTCAGACTTAAAGAGCACAATCAATATTCCTTAATGTCAAAGTCATTTTATTCCTTTACTGGGTAATAAAGGTGGTGCAGTTTCCCATCTAAGTCAGGAGGTCAGTGATTTGACCAAGAGTTTAATCTTAAGGGTACTAACTTTGGTCTCAGGGTATTTGAGAAGTTGAAAAAGGAAAAAGCAAAATCTATAATTTGCACAAGATCATGCAAAGAAAGAGGGGACTTATTCACTCATTTTTTCAGCGGCAAAAAAAATTAAACTTCCTTTTATAAACACTGATAAAATCAGGAGAAATACTAGGAAGAAATGGACAGCCCTGCTTAAGGAGTTTGTCTTCTGACAGAATAGTTGAAGAAGGATTAGGAAGTCAAGTCAAAGTTCTTGCAATACCAGGATTTTGGCAAGCTGAGACAGAACTACAAATTCAAGCCCAGTCTACACAACCTAGCAAAATTAAACATAAAAGAAAAGGGTTTAGTGGAAAAGCACTGGGTTTAATTTCTAGTACCACTAAAACAAGGAAGAGGAGGAGGAAGAAAGGGGAGGAGGAGAAAATAGTAATATTGTAAAGCTACCAGATGATGCAGAAAGAGTTTACTGGAGAACAGAACAGAGGCAGATAACAAAGAAAGAAATTATGAAGGATTTTAAGTGTGAAGAGTTAGAATTGAGTTGTAATAAATTAACTGCATGTTTCTGAGGTGCCAAATAAATATTTGCAAACCACTATTCTACAATATATTTAAGGTCCTGACCTAAAATCTATTTTTTTCTTTTTTCGTTTTTTTTTTTTTTTTCTTTTTGTACTAGATAACTACAGACACAGGGGAAATGATCTGTTGACAGTATTCAACCCACCAATAATCTTGGAAAGCATAAGAAAGCTTCCTTTTCATTATACTAAGGCAATTCTTATGAAAAGTGACACATCTATTACCTCTGTTTTGAGATATCTACAAAAAAAGTCAAAGTACAACTTTTTTTTTTTTTGTCTTTTTCGAGACAGGGTCTCACTATGCAGTTCAGGCTGGCCTTGAGCTCACTTTTATAGCCCAGGCTGGTCTCGAACTCGCACCGATCCTCCTGCCTCAGCCTCCCAAGTGCTGGGATTACAGGCATGCGCCACCACACCCAGCTTGGAATACAACTTTTTTTTTTTTTTTCATTCTAGAAATGACTTTCTCAAACAGAAGTCTTTGGAATTTGTATAACGCTGTTCTTTCCCTTGATTTAAACTCCTAAGGACTACCACAAAAAAACTATGAAATCTAAAAGACCTCAATTTGTCCATCTTTCCTGCTCACAAAAAGAAAGCAGCCACAATTATTATAGTGTTTTTGGCTACATAGCAGAGCTCACTTATAAAGAGCAAAATTCATCAATACCTATACTCAAATTCATTATTTTTATTCTTTCCTCATACAGTGGCTTGGTTACATGATCAAAGATCTCCATGTATGTCAAGTACATCAGGCATAAAATGGCAATCTCAGGAGATATACCTTGCTGGGTTTCTTCAATAATTTAATGAGTGAATGCATGTTATACAAATAGTGCCTGGCCCATTACAGGTACTCTGTGTCAGCCATCATTATTTTACACATTTTTATCTTTCTCTTAGTCCTTTGTATTTTAAGTTATCTTACAAATAAATGTATTTACTGCTAGAGCAAATCAAACACTACGAAAAAGGTAAACATGAAAAGCCCCTTTGTTCTACCAACTACTTCTACTCTCCTATACTGCGACAGAAAATAGAGCTAGACAGCTCTTTATGAATCCCATAACATATACTGCTTTCCAGTTTGCTTTTCTGTCATCTAATGTATCTTGCAAACCTTTCTTGGTGAGGTTAGCCCACCATTTTCACATGGCAGACAATCATCTGCCCATACACCTTTATTTAATCAATTTCCAGTAGACAATTGTAGATGGTCTACAGTGTTTAGCACTAGTAAGCCACACTAAAATATACACTTATAATGTTTACATATAATAGATAATTATACCCAAAAGAGTATGTGTGTGTGTGTGTGTGTGTGTGTGTGTGTGTGTGTACAGTTTATTTTCATTTTACACTTTTGTTATGCCTGGGGTTAATGAATTTTAGAAGTGTATCTGTTGGATCAATGACTATATTTATATTTCAATGAGACAGACACAGTCAAATTTCCTGTAAGAGTATACCTCAGTAACATATTTTTAAAGCTTTCAACACTGCATCAGTCTATTAACAGAGTATGTGGATTGCACCAGCTATACATATATAGAATATGGCCACTAATCTTACCTACTAGGAAAGTTAGCTACAGAGGATTAACTGAGGAGCAGCTTGAAGAGACCAGAGGTGTTAAGGGGGTTTGCTGGCCAACAGTCAGGGATCAGGAGGTGGCTATATCTCTCAAATGCCAAAAATTAAAGTAAAAACCATGACAGATACTACTTCTATTCTACTTATCCAATGACCTTTCTTATTAGTCATAAGGCCCTACACATTTGAACTACCAAGACTTTATCTTTTTAGATAGCCTATTATCAGAAAAACATGGAAATATTTAAGGCCTACAGAATCTTTTTCTTTGTCATGGATATTAAAGTATTCAATCCTAACATTTACCAAGACGTCATGTACCTCAGTCTAGAAGTTTTATAAGAATGCTCACAACACTACAGCCTTTCTTCATTTTGTCCCATTTTTCAATATCCCTCCCCACAACTATGACTTACATAAATAACTGTAATCATCCAATTCTATCCCCTCCAGAAATGATAAGATACATGGGAAATAAGTAACCACAAGCTAGACACAGGAGCATATATTTGGAATCCCAAAAGTCTGGCAGGATAAGACAGGAAAACCCCAAGTTTGAGCTCAGTCTTGAGAACTTAGTAAGATTCTGTCTCAAGATAAAATAATTACTAAAAGGCACTAACATTGCTCCCCAGTATGGGCCCTAGTCGCCAGTACTACAGAGAGAGAGAGAGAGAGAGAGAGAGAGAGAGAGAGAGAGAGAGAGAGAGATTTCTACATCAAAATAACAAAACTAAGGGCCCAGCAAGATGGCTCAGTAGACAAAGCACCTGCATATGCAAGCGCAAGGCCCAGGGTTTGATCTCAGGTACTACATACTGTGTTAGCCCCATCCCCAGGTACCCTGGGCCAGACAGCCAAGACCAGGCATGGTGACATATGTCTATAATTCCAGCACTGCATAGGCTGAAAACAGGGGGATCACTGCAAGCTGCACAGTAAGACACTATACCAAATACATAAAACAATAAAAAACACGGGCCCGGCGGGATGGCTCAGTGGTCTAGAGCGCCTGCTTGGGAAAGCTTGGGCAGCTGCAGGGACTGCGGTTCGATCCCTGGCACCACATGCTGTGCCAGCCCTGCCCTCTGGGCGGCCTGAGCCGGCCACAAAAATGAGTGAATAAACAAACAAAGGTTCTGAAACAAGAAAAAATAAATAAATAAAATTAAAAAATAAAAATAAAAATAAAAAACAAAACTAAACATATTTTGTAAATCTCGATACAGTAAATACAATACACAGAAAACACTATTTAAAATACAGAAACCAAATTGTTCTGATGCAAATTAAGAAACTCATTCCTACATACCCTCTCTTCATTATACTATGTACACATCTAAATTTGGGTTTCGTGTACCAAAGGCACCAATATACCCATGAGCAAGACGCAGTCATTCTCTTTAGAAAGCTACTAGGCACTGTCATGACACAAACATTCCTTGGGAATTATGAGTCATGTTAAGAGGTCTGTTGTATTATTTGTTTATTTCATTCCAAATGACTATGTACTTAAACGCCCTACATTTCCATTTGTCCATAATACCTCCAGCTGGTGCTTCTGAATAACATATTTTACTAAGTTGTGTCTGTGGGAACACAAGCATGTACTATTTAGTGGAAAAGTGAAACTGAACTTACTGCAGAGATTCTGACCAAAGCCGGCCAAACCAGAGGCTATTTTTTTTTTATAAAATGTTCTAAGAAAAACTGCCAACTCTGAACAGGCAATCTTTTACTGCCCTTTCAACGTGCCATTTTTAATAAGCCTATAATTTCATGCTGCCTTTGTTTACTTTTGTAAATGAAATCTAAGTTATGTTTCACTCATTTTTATCCAGAAATGGATAAAACTTTTCAGATCATAAAGAACAGTCCACATGAGCATAGCAATGCTTTCTTTCTCTTGTTGAAGCCCAGGGATGATATGAGGATGAGATGGGAGGGAGGCTGTTTTAACTCTACAAAGTTGCAGAGCCTTAATCCCTGCCTCTGTTTAGGTAATTCTAAAACAGTCTTGGGCCACACTTCCCACCCTAATAGCAAAAGCTTCTCCTTTAGAGATGTAAATAGTAGCCTCAAACAACCAACTCCTTCAGATTAAGAAACCACCACAACAAAAAGAACACTTTCTTCCAAAACATCCAGAAAATGGTGTAAATATGTGAAGGAAATGTGTAGCAAATCAGATAAACTGCTTTATCTACCCATCCAAGAAGACCACACAGTTGCATTTTCCTTCCTACTTATAGCTATGAACAAGTAGGTTTTTAAGGCAGGGAACCTAATCCAGCCTTCAGAAAAGATCCAAAGGAATACACTGCCATAATAATTTCAAATTCTTAAATTGCAAATAAAATTTCAGTTAATATATGTAACATCATTTCCTGACAATACATGAAATCAGACACCAATTAAAAAAAAAACTGGCAAGCAATACACAACATTCTGCTTTAACAATTTCTGTTCTCTAAATCCACACTACTAGATTAAGTCTCATTAGTCTCCTAAGGCTTGTTTACTTTCTATTACATCCCTGCTCAAACGGCTTCTGGCTCTTCCCAGGAAAAAAACCTTTTGGCAGCCTCTTAGACCATCATTTGAAATATGAACAATTCACACTTCTGAAGTAATTAAATCTCACTAATCCCCAACAGAGCTTTTGTTGATTCTTGTTTTTAGCTTTCAATATATGGAATGCTACTGGCCTTTCTGTCCTCGGCAGGTTGCAATCTCCAGGTAACAGAACCTGGGATGGCATTCAATACATAAAATTCTTCTTAGTCCAGACCAAAGAAAGAAGCCAAGCCAGGATGGTCTTGGTCCATAATTCTAGGAGTTCAAGAGCTAAAATGGCCCTAAAGAACATTCTCAAGTTAGCTGATATGAGTCCTTTCTCCCTCCATCAGCACTGTTCACCGGAAATGAGCCATCTCAGGAAAGGCATGACCAGGTGGCCCTGATAAAGCAGGAGCAACAGTAAGTACTTCTCTGAAAGGCAGCCTGGGCTTGGCATCACCACCTTCACCATTAAATCACCCCACACTGTAAGTCACATCCTTTTGTATCATATAATGACATGTATCTAACAATACTAGCACTTCATCAAGTTTCAAAGATGTTATGTCTTTTAAACTGTGAGCCTCTGGATGAAAAGAGGTCAGATGATTTCTAACCTCACAACTTCTTTACAACAGAGAAGAGTCAGGTTTTCTATTGAGCATCAGTTAGTAAATGTCCTAGGCACTGCATGTCACATTTAGTCTCTGCTCCACAGCATATTTTTTATGATTTTTTTTTTTTAGGAATGTAAAAACTATTTCTAGCTTGGTGGTTACATAATAACAGGCCAGCTATGTCTAATGGACCATCAGGTGACAATTTTTGCTTAAGAATAGCACCACCAAATGGTAGTAATATATTATATATATATATATATATATATATATACATATATAACATATTATATAGTACTATTAGTACAAGTCACAAACACAAACTATGAACATAATTATCTAGTTTTAAAAAGCCCAAAGAAATACAAAGGTTAAATTTTAATGATGTATTTTGTTTAATAAAAATGTTTTAAAATAATCATTTCAAAATAAGGTATAAAGATATTAATGACATATCAATTCTAAACCTTTACAACAGTGTATTTTATATTTACACCAAATTCAACATCAGAGGAAACACATTTCAAATTAGTTATGTAGAAGATCTCAGTATGCTAAAACAAGCATAAAAGAAAATGTAGAGGATGATGTTTGGATATGTGTGAATTTATTTTACTTAAGCAACACTTACTGGGTTCTAGCTACAGAAAACACAGATACTAATTTCAGCTATGAGAATATAACTAATGGGATTCAGTTTTGGTCCTCAAGCAGCCTATAACTTATCTTGCAGGGAATACAGATAAGTGACTTTAAAACATGAAGTATTAATGGTCTAGAGAAGTGCTACAGTAAAATTTAAAAAGGTATGATGTCTTTATTGCTCACCAAACCTCTGGGAATTTCTTTATGGACTACTGATGCTTCAAAACTGTAATCTGGAAAAGTTTAAAATGCTCTGACTGCTAAACATGTTGTTCTTTCTTTAAATAGTCTATAAATAAAATTAATTGAGGATGTGACAGGTTTAACATCACAAATGGGTAAGTACACAATCTTTCATGAACTTAATTAGTATGTTTTAGGAAAAGCATGCAACAGAAATATATTTCCTCAAGATATATTTTGAACCTTCCAGCAGTATGTCTTTGCTTCTCAAAACTCTTTTTAAAGAACTAGTTACTTCATGTGGCAAAATAATATATCTGAAATATCAACAAATCACATGATTCTTCAGAAAATATAATTGATATAAAATAGGTTTAAAAATAGAGTATTATTCTTAAACAGAAAGATAGTCCCTGAGCTGGACATGGTAATGCATGTCTGTAATCTAAACATTTAGGAGGCTAGGGGAACAGGACTACCACAAGTTCAAGGCCAACCTAAATTACAGATTTTACAGAGTAAGATCCTCTCTTAAAAAAAAAAAAAAAAAAAAAAAAAAGTTAATCCAATGGTTTCTTCTCTAGTGCTGACCTGGAAGACGGAAAAGGTAGTGCAATGGATTTTGAATTTTTTTAATAAAGATAAAAGATTAAAATGTCTATCGGTCTCCCTATCAGAATCTAATACACTTCCCAGACGTTTTTGTCCTTAACAATTCTAGCATAAAAGTAACATAACTAGCAATGTTTTATTCTCTTAAGAGTCATTTGAAATTTCATAGTTACAAATTATTTGACTCAGCTAGTATATTGCTAATTGTTAAAAACAAATTATAATATTCTAAAAGAAAAAAATGGCTCTCATAACTAGCAATTTACATTTTATTATCCCTACATAATTTTATTATAATCTAGTCCATAGCTAAATTTATTTTTACTATAAACATATCTTCTGGAGTACATGCCAATACAGAATAAATATGCACTGAAATCCTCTTTGCAATGTGGAATTTAGCCTAACTTAGATTTCTCACACTAGATTAGTGACAGGGAGAGGAAGTTAGGGCAAGGAGTGATTACATGTACCTAAACAATTTCATAAAATCTGTATATAGGTCCCCTTTCTCAGAAAAAAATCACAAGTACATATCCTCAAGCCCACCATGAAGCTCAAAAGATCACTTACTCAGGATAATAACCCTTCCAATAAAAGGTAGATCCAATTTTTCAGTGAATAAAGCACTGGAATTGAACAAGAAAGCACTGTCAGTGAGGTATTTACAGGACCTGAAACTGGTGCTACCTGAGAAATAAGAGCCTGGGGAAAGGACACTGCTAGAAACTCAGAACAAAGTTCAACCTATTGAAGGCAAGGGTGAAACAAAAAGTGACAAAATAGATTTTTTTTGTATTCAGTTGCTGTCAGCATTTTATGGCATACCAGGGTGGCTTCCAGAAATACTTTGTCCTCTTTAAACCTGCAGTCCATGCAACCACGCCCTCCCTTCTTCTAAAGCTTTTTCTATCATCCCTAGACCCAGCAGCTATGCATTCCATATCACCACCATCTACAGACATACAGCCTTAGAGGTCTTTATAGATGCCTTCAAAAGGCTCAGGATCTGGCCTTTAAGCAGAAAAATCCCATAAACTTTTAGCGCCAAGCTAAGTGATGGCTATTAGAACATTCCATACAATCTTTGCAACTCTCTCATAAACGAAGAATTACTACAAAGTAAGTTTAAGCAACCTGTTATTTTGAGAGACTTTAACAAAACCATCCAATTTAGTGGGTCATTCAGAAGCAAAAAAGATACTAATCAGGAGGTAACAATTTCAGAGATTTTTAAGTGCTTTTCCAATAGTTGCACTGAACCATAAAATGGCTAATTTTAGGGACACTTTAGAGGGCTTTCTTCTATTAAGGACTAGTTTAATACTTTGCAGGGCTTCTATTAAGGATTAGTTTAATACTTTGCAAACACTGATAAATAAGAAGTAGATTACTGGCATAAAATTGAATACAGAAACAAGAAATTCTGAAAGGGAAAAAGATGCTATGATGATACCTTTTGACAATGTATGTGATTTTATAAACCACAAAGGTTCTGAAGTAAGAAAGACAAGTTGCATATTTCAAACAGAATGTGTGTTTTGGAGTGAGATTCAAAGGACAGTATGGGGCCCAGAAGATAGCTCAGAGGACTAAGCATCTGCTTAGGCAAGCACAATGAGTGGGTTTGATCCCATGAACCGCATGCTTGCTGGCTGTGCCCCCAGTGCCCTAGGCGGGTCCACCAAGACTTGGCATGGTGCTGTACACCTGCAGTCGCAGAGCTGGAGAGGCTGAAAACAGAAGGATCACTATGAGTCCAAGCGGTGTAGTGAGACCCAGTACCTCATACCCCGCAAATAAATAAATAAATAAATAAATAAATAAATAAAATCAAAGGACAGTATTATTCATAATTTATCCTGGTATTTAATATAATTGAGTTTTTCTTTGCTAAAATAGTAACAGAACAGGTGGCAAACATTTTTAGATTTCCATTAGTAAATAAAATGTATATGAACAAAAAATTTTGGTAGAACAATATTTGATATAGAGTTGGCATAGTGAGAAAACCTATCTGTATTTAATGAAATGGTTAAGACACAGATGTATCCTAAGTGTCTGGACATAAATCAAGAACTTCCAGGCTCCACTGTACACGTACAGTGAAGAAAGCATTTCTAACAACATGACTGCTTTAGTATATGTGCTGTTGAAGTGAGCATGACAGCATGATAGCTTCAAACACATCAAAATCTTTTTCTTAAGCCAGGTACCGCACAGGCCTATAATACCAGCACTCGGAGGCTGAGGAAGGAGGACTGTTTCAAGTTTGAGACTTCCAGGGCTACAAAGTAAGCATAAGGCCAGGCAGCTCAACACAGTGATACCCTGCCTCAAAAAGTCAAAAATAAATCTTTTTAAAGTGTTTTCAGGTATCCTTATAAAATAATATATTTTGTAATCTAAAATAAAATACAGTAAATACAGGTAAAGGCCAACCCTGTACAACAAATTATACACACTGGGGGAAACACATCTTGAACCACAGCAGACATTTAATAACAAGTTAACATTCTTATTCTGTTTCAAGCAAGCACATTACTAGGGTTCATGAACAGAAAACTGGGGAAATAGCTGCATGGCATAAGTGCCTGCCTGGCAAGTGCGAGGTCATGAGTTTGAACCCCAGGCCCACAAAAAAAAAAAAAAAAGAAAGAAAAGAAAAAAATAAAATTGAGTTAGAAACTGTGAGGTATGCTTCTTATTTTACTTTTCACTGTTTGACTCGTGCTGGATATTCATTCCTAGTTATAATCTCCACGTCTGAAAGAGAGTGCAGAGAAATGAAAAGGAAGGAAATCCACGCAGATGATGAAAGGGTTGGAAAAAGAAGAATGATAAGAAGGACAGGAAAGTTCACGCTGTGAAGAAAAAGCTGGAGGGAATGCTTTTTAATGTTCTAGAAATATACAGGGTATTATATTGAGAACGGTAGCCAGCTGTTCTCCATTTCTATTGAAGGCAAACCCAAAGAAAATGACTTAAATGAGAAATTTAAGTTACTAAGACTAACTGTCAAATCTTCCCCAGATTTAAAGCTAGACTGAGATGCTTAATGTACTTAAGCTGGTTAAACTACAGCAATAATAAGCACAGTCCACAAGATCCTTTCACAACATGCTTTTACATCACTGGATCCTTTTAAACTGCTAATCTATCTTTGTGGCTATTAGATCCCTTTAACTGGAATTTCCTTTATAATCAGAAAAGAGATATTAAAATAAACCAAGAGAATAAGAGAACTGATGGATATTATTGAACATAGTCAATTACTGTGAATTATAGTAGCAATGGAAAAAAATTACTTGATTCAAACCAGAATTTGAAACATTAGCAAATATTTCTAACCTTAGGACACTTTAATTCTGTAGAAATATTCACCTGTAAGAGGGGGCTGTACCAGCAAAACCCCTCCCCTTGCTATAGTGGTCACAGCAAAAATGAGATCATCTGTGTAAGAGATCTGCCACAATTTCTTAGGCCTTATGTTCAGTTATTGTTCCTTCTATTCTGCTGTTAGATGCCGTGCAAAAGATTTTGAGTATTTGAAAAGGAATGGAGACATAATCCCAGGAAATCACCGAGAAAAGTCCTCTGTCCTGTCTAGTTTCCTACCCTCTTGTTTTCTCTATTCTCCCATGGTGACCACAGTAAATCTTGAGCACTGAAAGGTTACTGTATTCAAGACAAAGTGTGGCAATTTACAAGGGTTCCCTGACTTCTGTTACTGTAGGCAATGGATCTTTTTTGGATGGTCCTTGTTATGGTTTATGTCTAGTTGTTCCCCCAAAGCCTCTTGCAATCATGGGGCAGGGATTTCTATAGCCTGAAACTTGACTCATGAGTCACTGGGATTATGTGTTTCAATACTGCTGGGAATTATAGGTGTGGCCCGAGGTGGATAGGCTAAGGCAGAGAGCCTGATGTAATATAAAGAGAGACAGAAAGACAGACTCACACTGTTGCTCTGCTGCCCTGATTGGTAGATTGTCTCTATCACCATATTGTTGCTGTTCTGCTGCCATGAACTGGATGGTCTCTGCTCTGTGCCACTCAGCCTTGGGCCAGCAGAATACAGACCGAAATCTCCACAAACTATGAGCTAAATAAACCTTTCTTTCCTTCCTTCATTTTGAGTATTGGGTATTTGTCCCAGCAAGGACAGAAGAGTAACTAATACAGTCCTCAGCAAGGCCAATGTTGGCATAATCCAAAGGATTCCAAGATGATTTGACAGCAAACAAAATTTGGGAACAGATTCCACCAGAAGTAACTAACTCCATACACCATTCCCAGGCACTATGCTACAGGAAATAATCAAGGAGTTAGTGATGTTAGCTGCTGCTCACTCTTTCAGCCCGCCATCTGTTGCCTAATAACTGGGATTCCTCTGCCTTCTGACAGCCTCAAAGATGCTATAGTAAGAATATTCTAGCATATAAATCATATAGTAATTTTCTCAATAGTAGGACAGAGGTTTCTTCACAGTTTTGGGGATAAATCCTGACAGTCTACAACCTAGCCATTAAATGTGTTCTCAAACTGAGTTTTATTCCCTTCATAAAGTAATTTTCTAAATGCAGCCAAACTATCTGAACTTTTTTTTTTTTTTTTTTGTCTTTTTGAGACAGGGTCTTGCTGTGCAGTTTAGGCTGGCCTTGAGCTCACTTTTGTAGCCCAAGCTGGTCTCGAACTCACACCGGTCCTCCTGCCTCAGCCTCCCAAGAGCTGGGATTACAGGCATGTGCCACAAAGCCCGGCTTGAATTTTTAAGAGAAGAAAAAATACAGCAAGCCATTCAGACCTAAAAAGTGTGTTTCTGTTTAGTTTCTGAACATGTCACTTTATCACTGATGAAATAAATTTTATTCTCTTTATAATTTAGCTTTTTTCTCAGAGAAATTTTGTATGAAATGAAAAACAATGTCTTCTCAATTCCAGAGAAATGAAGATAACTGTCTTTTTTTAAATATAATTTAAGAATATCACGCATTTTCACTTAGATGAATTAATATTTCCCAAATTACATGAGATCCAAAATTAAAAAGAGTGCTTAAAATATTTTTTTCTGTCTTCCAACTCAACTGCAACACAGAAGAAGCAGAAAAACTATGAGAGAAGGAAAGGCTGTTATTAAATATGGGCCTCTGTACTGAGATAGTGAGAGGCATGCACTGGCAAGAGGTAAACACCTGGGGAGCTGGTCACATGAACCTGTGCATGTACTGGAGAGTCTCCGCAGGTGGAGGCTTCCAAATGCAGCACAACATTAGTTCCAGTGTGTCCACTTGACCCAAGCACTACAGGACCACTGCAAAGATGAACAACATCCTAGTGCCCTGTGCCTTCCAGGAGCTTTTCTACTTTGAGCAAAAGGCTAAAGTGATGGTAGATACAATTGTATACAAGACAGATTTCAGACCAGAACATTAATGTTTCAGAAAATGAATAAGAATAAACTAGGTATAATCGCCTTTTATTTATGAGCAAAAGCATTCCCAGGCTTCAGAATGGCACATATTTCCAGCACAAGGTTATGAATAGGAGAACAAAAGTGCACTTTTATCTTTAATTACATAAAACATTCTGATATACAAATCACAAGACAAAAGTAATTAGGATATTTACAAGGAAACCATTTCAACTTCTTTTTATTTATTTATTTATTTATTTATTTATTTATTTTTTGTCTTTTTGAGACAGGGTCTCGCTATGCAGTTCAGGCTGGTCCTGAGCTCACTTTTGTAGCCCAGGCTGGTCTCGAACTTGCACCAATCCTCCTGCCTCAGCCTCCCGAGTGCTGGGATTACAGGCGTGCGCCACCACACCCGGCTCAACTTCTAACCTTGCTGAATTCACTCTATTTTGAAACTATACATTTTCTGAGTTGTATATTACAGGATATTTAAGAATCATGATACTTTTGACAATACTTATTCACATATTTGTTATTAAATCTCAAGTTGAAAAAAGTGAAAGATCTCCATAGCATGTGGATAAACTAGAACAGGTTAAATTTATTTACTGGAGTACAAGTTACAAGCTAGAAACTCATTTCAGATGAGGCCAGTGAAAGAGGACAATTTGGGAACACAGAGCATGCCCTATCAGGTGTCTGGCAAAAAGATATGCAAACTGCTCTTTAAGGCCAGAGGAACAAAAGCCAAGGAACTAATGCTATAAATACAGACACATTTGGAGCTTCTGGGACTATCTGAGGCCATGCGCTTCTGCCTCTTGACGAAGACAATAAACACCTTGCTTTCTGGCACATACCTGAAATTACTGTTTTGCACACACACACACACACACACACACACACACACACACATCAACTTTCATAAATATCAATGAATTTTCCTTGTCTTCATTTATTCAAAGAATAGTGACACCCAGGGTTTATAGTTAAGGAATAAATAATTAAATTTATATACAAAGCAGATTTGGCAGAATGCATCTGTATTACAGCTCCAACAGTCTTGGGTTCTGAGTGTGGCTGCAGTCCATCCCAAAAACTATTTCTACTGACATTATTATTACTGCTGTCTCAGCTGTTGCTGCCACTACAACTTTAGCCACCATGCATGGCAGTTCCAAGTGAAAGGTGAGTTTATGTTATTTTCAGAGAAAACACAGAATCAAAGACAGCTGACTTAAAATTAAGTTCATACTGAGAAATGAGAAATTGCTTTAGTAAGTATTCAAGATATCCATTAAGCACACAACCAAGAGGGCCAAGAGTCTGAAAGTTTCTCTGATAAGTACATCCTTCCTAGATTAATTCTAAAATGTTTTATATAATACTTACAATATTATATACAATGGCACATACATTTACTTTCTAGCTAACAAGCATGAAAATTTGGATCCTAGGAAACTGTTAGAAAGTTTTCTTATGCTATTTTTAACTTCTAATACATATTCAGAATCGTATGCTAAATTTTTAAAAAATATAAGTATTCCAGTATATTTATAAATATGTAAATTATGTGCATTGATTGCTATGTTAAATTATCTATCTTAGCGTATGTTAGGTATATATGTGCGTATGTGTTGAGTGTGTGTACATTAAGATATGTTTGTTGTACAGAATTTTCCAATTTATAACTGCAGTACATTTTTAAAAAAGTAACAGTCACGGAAATTGCTACTAAGTCTTCCATTTTTAGATACAGTCTTAATAAAATCTATACCTTAAGCAAGAAAATACTTCACAAAATAAATCTGAAAACATACACTAAAAGCTAATATGTACTTATATAAATGTAAGTATACTTCTACTTAGGAGTTGGTACTTTTCTGAACCAAAAAAGAAATTTAAATGAAGTTCAGTCTCAAAGCAATTGCCAAACTAAGTTAAATAACAACACAACAGCACTGATTTACAATGAAATGATCATTTCCTGGCAATGCACACCAGACTGTGAGATGTTTTTATGCTGAGCTATGAAAATAAGGGTTTACTCATTTATTATAATTCCAATGAAATGGACCTATTACCAGTTTCTTGGAAACTGATTCAGTGGGCCTCTACCCGCTCTCCATCATAACCTACCCTTCACTTTGCTTCATTCTCTACAGACCCAGAGTAACTCTCCTAAAAGAAAACACAACTGCTGCTCTTAGAAAGTCCTTGAAAAAGTCAAAAATATCCTTAAAATGGACCTCTTTGAGAATATACTAATTACATACATTCATTCACTTTACTGTGTGTGAATTCTAATGTAAATTGACTTGTAGGAAAGGATGTAGTCACCAATTCCTAGGGGACAGAGATACATCTGAGGGACAGACACCTGGGCTAGCAACTAACTCTCATGTACCTGAAAGTATTTCTGAAATGATCCAGAAGCCCTATAGATGTTATTACTGTTAATTTTTCATGGAGGCCAGGGAGATAGCTCAGTGGAATAAATGCTTGCCTGGCAAGGCAAGGTCCTGAGTTCAATCCCTGGTACTGTAAAGATTAATTAATTAAATAATTTTTCATAACTTTTGAGTCAGGGTCAAGTCCATAGGTACATAGAGTTATGCTTCAAAGCTGATGGTAAACAGTGTTTCCCATGGAGATTTTATTGGTTCCTGGGCTAAACATAATTAAGCAGCAAACACTATTTGCTACTGACTTTCTTCTATGTCTAATCCTAAAACTGCAATAACTTAAATATGTGATTTCTCTGAATTTTGAATTCTATGATAGTTTAATCACACAACAGAATGAAAAGTTTATATAGTATCACATGTAAAATGCATTAACATTGTATCACATTTTTGTAATCTCTTTTCATAAAAGTGGTGGTCTATATCTGTAACCCCAGCACTTGGGACTCTGAGGCAGAAGGCCAGCCTGAGCTATACAGTGAGTTCAAGGCCAGATTGAACTACATAGACTCTGTCTCAAAAACATAAGTTAATTAACACATGTTACATACATATACTATTACTGGGTTATAATAGAGGATATATATACATATATATGTATACATACCCTCTGTTGTTCTCCCTCTATTTTCTACCATAAAAACTTCTTTAATATGTGGGATTTCTATATTTATAAATAATATACTATTATTTTATAAGTTTAAAATGTTACACAAATGGGATATTTCAAAAGCATGCTTTTGAAAACTAGAATTAGAGGTCTCACTCAACCCAGCAATTTCCAAACTGGGAATTTCTCCAGAAGAACAGAAAACAGTATATCACAGTGATATGTGTGCCCATGTTAATAGCAGCACAATTTATCACAGCTAAATCCTGGAAACAACCCAAACACTCAACTGAGGAATGGATAAAAAAGATATTTTTATACAATGGAGTATTATTCAGCAATAAAGATAAACTTGAGGCTTTTATAGACCATACTCATTAGTGAAATAAGTCAGATCCTTGTGTGTAAACATCATAGTCTTGCTAGTGTAAGAAACTGAAAGAGTAAATAAGATCCAATAGGTACAATAAATATCGTGAAAGAGAAATAAAGGAAATTGTTCAAATGGAGCCAACAAGATAGCTCAGATGAGTAAGTGCCTGCTTAGGCAAGCATAGAGGCTAGGGTTCAATCCCCAGCACCACATGCCAAGTCAGCCCCACCCCAGGGCATGCTGAGCTGGGTGGCACACACCTGTAATCTCAGTCCTGGGGAGGCTGAGAACAGAAGGATCACTAAGAATCCGAGCTGCATAGTGAGATCCTACACCATTAACCATGGTTCATTTCCTATCATCTTGTTTTGAAATTTTCTCATTTTTATTATTTTATTCTCTTTAAAATAAAAAAGTATACTTTTGAAACTTATTCACTCTATTTTTTCAAATTAATCATATGTTGATATAACAAATCTCATCATTTTAACCACAGTATAAAGTTACCAAATAATCATACATCAAAATATATTTAGCTATTACTCCTTAAAAGGCTAAATTAAATTGTTCATTATTCCTCTTGAGACAAGCTTCCATTCTGTAATCTAGGCTGGCCTTGAAGTCACTATATATGGTTGGTTAGCCTCAAACACATGGCAATCTTCTTGTCTCAACCTCCCTAGTGCTGACGGCCTAGTTTCTTCTCTTTGTAAATACTCCTGCATCTTTGGAAAGACCCACTTAAGTATGTATAACTTATACTGCTATTACTTACATTGTAAACAAGCAAGAAAATTCTAAAATGTAAATGCTATCTGCCAATTTTTCTTTGCATGACCAAATGGTCCTAAAAGTGATTCTGCAAATCTATACTACTTTGCAGACAGAAATTTCTCCAATACTTGGTGCTATATATGATTAAATGTCAAAATAATATATTGAATTGTTTCTCTTTTACTCAGTCTGGGTTTATCACTTATGTAACTGAGTATATTTTCATAATTATTAAAATTTTAATGAATTGTTTTGTGACAGTTCTTATGCTTTCCTCATTTTTTTTTTTTCTGTAAGGACTTCTTTTTCTCATTGTTTTATAGGATTTTTTAAAGAACCACGATACTTATCCCTTATCCATTTATTTGATACTTTTCTTCAACACTTCAGCTACTTTTCACATGTAGCTTATTTTAATATATGATAATATAGGTATTTTTGTGTGCTTACTATCATTGATGTGCTGACATTTTATTAACTCTTTACTAATGGTATTTCCTGTAACTTTTTTAAAAAATGTATCAGTTATTTAATTAGGTTCTTAGTACGAAATTTAGAACACTAATTTGTGAGGATAAACTCCATTTGTCAGAGCAAAAACAGATCTCAGGTAGCCCCAGAGCTGAAGAACAGCTTTGATTTTTGCTAAAACCTGTGAGTCCACCGCTTTCTGATCCACCTTGCACTGCTCTGAGATCTGGTATCTCTCTTTCTTGGTGTCAAAGATCTTGCCCTCCTGGTGTCGGGGTTTCTGCAGCTTCTTCTTCTTGAAGTAAGCATCAGTGAGGTGCTTGCGGATTTTCACTTTGCTGATATCAATTTTTGTAGAAGTGGCAATAACAAATTTCTGGTGTGTTCTTCGTAGAGAAACATGATTAAGGCTAAGAGGCTCTTGCCTCTGTGGCGCCCGATGAGGATGGTCAAGATGGTGCCAGGAGTAATGCTGGCTCAAAGTTTTCTCACATGCTGACTGAAGGGTTTCTTGCCATGGCTCAAGAGCTTTCGGGGCACATCTTCAGTAGGGCAGTATCTAGACATTTTCCGAACCTTAACCACCCGGGTACGCCCATGCTTGTCCCCACCGACTGGCTTTGTGATAGTAGCAAGAACTTTCTCCTTCTTTTTCTTCTCCACCTTTGATTTGGCAGTTGTGTACTTTCTCTTGTACAAAGCCTTTCTGGAATACATAGCAGATCGGGAGTATCTACCAATTCCTCTGACCATGACAGGATTTCAGCTGCAGTGGGGCTGCCCCTTCTTGGTCTTTTTTGCCTTCTTAGCCTTACCCTTTTTACCAGCATCACTGGTAGAAGCCTTCTTAGCCTCGGGTTTCTTCTCTTTAGTGTCTGGCTTCTCGGTTTTTTCACCTGCCATCTTGTAAGATGGGAAAGAGCTTTCCTGTAACTTTTTAAAAACAGATTTCCTTTACAAGCCTTATGTCATAGTCTCATATAAGTTTTCTCTAAAGATTTACCATTTTGGTCTTTATATCTAGCCTTTCATCCATCTTGAATTTACATTGGGGTATCATTTCCAATAGTATCCGTCTTATTGCTTTTCTTGGTAGTATGCCAATTGTGTCTACTATTTGAGTGGTCCATATTTATGTTAATTTTATACTAATTTTGACAAATAGCAAATCCCTATATAAGTGGACTCACTGCTAAACTCTTCTACTCTTATTGATTCCTTTTCCTTGTACCAATAGGTCATTATCCATTTCAAGTTTTGATATGTAGCAGAACACAGCCCCACCCTAACATCCTTTCATCTTATCCCATTATTCTTTTCAAAAGTTCTCTTTGTTAGTTTTTGGCATGTCCATTACACTCCACTAAAGGCACTTGAAAAATAAAAGGTAAAAGACACTCTGACCTCTTTTCTTCCTCAAACAAGAGATGAAACTCCCGTATAAATGATGCCTCTCTTCACCAGCAAGGAAGATCTTCATGGTCAGAAGGGGGAGTGAGGCAAAGAGGAATCTTTCTAAACAAACCTCAGTAAAATACCCCTTATCTTCATAACTATTTCTCCACAATGAACACTCTGAGTTGACCTACCAGGTAAACTCTCAGGCTTTAGGATTCTCATAAAAGGCTCCTATGTGTACATAAATAAAATCTCGTTCTCTTGCTAATCTACCTTGTATCAGTACCAGTCAGAGACCCAAGAAGGTTGGAGAACATTTTTTACCTTCCCTATGTGTTTTAAATTGTATGAGAATACTGGTAGAAATTTTCAGTTACAATTTCATCAATTTTAAAGACTAATTTGGGGATAGTTAGCATTTTAAAACACTGATTCTTGAGCATCCATACAAATATATATCCTTGAACAATACCTCAACTTTTTCTTCATAAAAGACCTTTATTAGGTTTTATCCTTACTTTCATTTCCTGTTACTCTACATAGTATTTTCAAAATTAATTTTCATAGAGTTGAATGTTTGAGTTTATAGGAGTATTGTTAATCTTTTATATTTATCCATACCTAGTAGTCTACCTAGGCACTAAAGTTTGATCTATACATTCTCTTGGACCATCTGAAAGCACTGAGAATTCTGTTTCTTCCTTTCTAGTCTTGCTATCTCTTATTTGTTTTTTCTTTTTATTTTACTGCCTACTTCTCCAGCATACTTCTCTAGTTTTCATTTTTAAATATTTTTACACACCGTGGGTAGACAACATGAAAGACTGCTGTACTATACTAACTGCCATCAATATTTTTAAAACTTTGTATATAAATTACATTCACTGATGACTCAAAAGTCTATAATAGTATGAATTCACATTTTTTTAATCAATATTCATTTCAACAGAGCCCTGTCACCCATCTAGGTGTTACAAGTGCTTTCTCTAGTCACACAGGTATGGTAACTGCTATAAACTTATCTCTATTGTAGAAATTTGTAACATGTCTTTAGATATTGGCAATAAAATGTTCTACAAATATTCAAAACATATACTCCACTTTCTCTTAAGATTGTATAAATATTCCCCCTCTTATTAAATATATCTGTACAACAAAACATTTCTCAAATTCCCTTGACTTTATCACCTCCCTTTGCTCAGAGCTTACCATTTCATTTTCAGGGTGCAACCACACCACAAAGCAAGGATTGGAAGACCTAACTTTGGAGCATAATTTCAAGTTGTAAGACTTTATCACCCAGACAGAGTCATTACTCTCATTACCTTCTCTGAGAAACCCAATCCTCATAAACAGTGAAAAAGTCATCCTCTGCCACATTAGCAGAGGGTAAAGTGACTACAGAACCTGTTTCCCAGTCTAACTCAGGTTGCAGGCCTGAAAGTGTGGTTTTTCAATTCCCTCTGAGTCATATGCTGATGGGAATTAAAAATATTTAGAACACATTTTCTAGGAATCAGTCAGGGATCACAACTTGCTCTACTGTACTTCTTACACTTGGCCTATGTTTTTACCAACAAAACACAAATTTAAAGAGCTGGATATTATTATGTTACACACTGAAAGAAAGCAGCTTGCTGCTTGATTGACATTACTTTGTCACTTAATGAATTTTGGCTAAATCTCAAGTCTTTAGAATTCATCTCAAAACCAAAAGCTTTTTCTTCTTTATGATTTATTCAATAAAACTACGTCATAGAGGAAATGACATCTGGGCAAGTAAACTAAAGAAAAGTACTTATCAAAAAGCATAACAGATAGTTCTACATACTTCTAAAACTAAATCCCTAAAAGTTCATGATTGGTATCTTTTAGGGGTAATTTTGGAAACCTCAAGAAAAATCACACGATAACCACGATCATCATCACAAAACTGAACAGAGTTCCTAATATTCATTATTTTCACTTATACTCACAATTTAAACTTTAAAGGGATTCCTATAAAACATTAAATTTATACATATTTTTACTTTTGCTAATTTAAAAAGTGATCAGCTCCATATGAAACCGCCAGGGTTTTGCTAACTATACTGACCTGAATGTGTCTTTTATGTTTCCTCTCCGAAAAGCAGCAAGTGGCGCCCGGTAAGGACCCTAGGCCTGCCTCCCCACTTTCACTTTGTTTTTTAACCCCTCCTGCCCAAGGTCCAGTAGCAAACCCATCACACATCTCATCTGGCAACCCATCTGGTCCACGAGCCCACCAGGACTCCTCAATTCCAGAGCTCCACCTCCACCCACAGACCAGACCCATGGGACTTCACAGCAGCCAACAGCCCGAGCTCTAACACATAGCCAGGAACTTCTGTAGGGGAACCAACTTGGCGAATCCAGACCAAATGCCCATAAACGCTAACAGCAGAATGTCACCAAACTGCAGAGATTGCTTCCATACAAAATGATAACAACAAGGACTAGGATGCAATCTCAGGGTCTGAGCCCACTCAAATCAAATACAGGAGACACTACCATGGAAGAAAATAGGAATCATGCAGATAAAACCTCTGAACTGGTAGCATCTGAGCCCGACAGACAAGTGCAGAAAATTACAGAGCAACTGAGATCAGAGATAACATCTGAAGTAAAAAAAGAAATTCATAAAGTGGAAAAATGATGGGAGAAATGTATAAAGGAAACGACAGAAGAAATAATATCTGAAGTTAACAAACACATGTCTAAATCAATAGCATCCCAAATAGGGGAACAACTACAGAAAGGCAGAGAGGAGAACAGAACAGAAATAATCTCTGAATTAGAGAGAGAAAGGATAACTATAATGAGAGACTTCAATACTACTAAAGTAGACATTGATAAAAAATTAGAGGACAATAGAAAAATGATGGAGTCCCTGACACAGCAATATAGGAAAGAAATAGATCGCAAGAAACGGTTTCAAAGAGATATACAAGAAAATAAAATCTCGATCACAAGTTGTCAGAGCTGTATGAACAAAAATGAAGATAGACTCTCACATGTTGAAGACACAGTTGCAGCCAGTGAAAAGAGTAAGAAAGGACCTTTGAAAAACAACCAGAACGCAGGAAAAAATAATTCAACATCTGCAAGATGATGCAAAAATGAACAATGTGACATTAATAGGAATCAAGGAGAAAGGAGTCAATACAAATGATATAAAAAGAATATGGGCAGAATACCAGAAAACTCGCCAAATATGAGAAAACAATCAGACATTCAGGTAACTGAAGCCTACAGAACCCCAAATAACATCAACCCAACTAAAAACACGCCAAGACATATAACAGTCAAGATACCAGAAATCCAGCTGAAGAATAATATACTAAAAGCTGCTAGAGAAAAGAAACAGATCACATTTAAAGGAAAACCCATCCAAATAACAGCAGATTTCTCTTCACAAACCATGAACTCAAGAAGAGCATGGAGCAGAGTGCTTCAAGTCCTCCATGAAAACAATTTTCAGCCCAGATTATTGTACCCGGCAAAACTCTTCTTCAAGTATGAGGGAGAATTGAAATACTTCCATGACAAGGAGCAACTAAAGAATTTCATGACATCAAAGCCAACGCTACACAATATTCTAAGAAATATTTTAGAGAGGGATTAACATGACCCGAATTCAACAAATGAAAACAGAAAGATCCCACCAAATAGAGTAACCAACTAAACATAGGAGGAAAAAGTGGTAAACAGTAGCAAATAAAAGTCATGTCTGGCCGGGCATGGTGGCGCACGCCTGTAATCCCAGCACTAGGGAGGCTGAGGCAAGAGGATTGGTGCGAGTTCGAGACCAGCCTGGGCTACAAAAGTGAGCTCAAGGCCAGCCTGAACTGCATAGCGAGACCCTGTCTCAGAAAGACAAAAAAAAAAAAAAAAGTCATGTCAACCATAAGTCAATACATTTCAATTATAACCATCAATGTAAACGGACTCAATTCTGCAATTAAAAGAAGTAGACTTGCAGAGTGGACAAGGAAACAGAGCCCAACAATATGCTGCATACAAGAAACACATTTACCCCATAAAGAAACTCATATGCTTAAAGTTAAAGATTGGAAAACAATACTACATGCTCCAGCACCTCAAAAAAAAAAGCAAGGGTAGCAATCCTCTTTGCAGACAGTCGAAACTTCAAACTAAAATTTATCAAACGAAACAAAGAAGGCCACTACATATTGGTTAGGGGGAAAATTCACGATGAAGATATAACACTCATAAATATGTATGCACCCAACATGGGAGTGGCAAGTTATATAAAAGAAACCTTAATGGACATGAAAAATCTCATATCCAATACCACAATCTTAACATGAGACCTCAACACTCCCTTACCCGAAAAAGATAGGTCAAGCAAACAAAAAATTAGCAAAGAAGTAGCAGAACTGAATCAGAACTTGGAACAACTGGACTTAGTGGACATACACAGTGTTCCACCCAACCACTTAAAAATACACATTCTTTTCAGCTGCACATGAGACCTTTTCTAAAATAGATCACATATTAGTCTATAGATCATGCTTAAATAGATGCAAGAAAACAGAAATTATCCCATGCATATTATCTGACCACAGTGCAATCAAATTGGAAATAAATGACGAAAGAAACCATAGGAATTCCAGGACCACATGGAAATTAAACAACACTCTTCTCAACAACCAGTGGGTTGCAGATGAAATTAAACAAGAAATTAAACAGTATCTACAATTTAATGAAAACTCAAACACAACCTAACAGAATTTGTGAGATGCAATGAAAGCAGTTCTCAGAAGGAAATTTACAGCTGTGCACTCACACATAAAGAAAATAGAACGGGAACAAATAAACAATCTTACACAACACTTAAACCGACTAGAAACAGAAGAAACGAAATCCAAAGCCCAAAGGCAGGAGGAAATTATACAGATTAGAGCAAAAATCAATTCAATTGAGACAAAGAAAACAATACAAAGAATTAAATAATCCAAAAGCTGGTTCTTTGAAACATTAAATAAGATTGATAAGCCCCTAGCTAACCTCATCAAAAAGTGGAAAGAAAAGACTGAAATTCAAGCAATAAGGAATTAAAAGGATGACATCACTACAGATCCAAAGGAGAACAGAGGATCATAAACAGCTATGTTCAGAATCTTTACTCTCACAGAATTGAAGTCACAGATGAAATGGACAGATTCCTAGAAAAGTACAAATTACCAAAACTGAATCAAGAAGATATTAAAAGTCTCAATAACCCAATAAGAGCCAATGAAATACAAAATGTAATACAAAGCCTACCGACAAAGAAAAGTCTGGGACCTGATGGATTCACCTCTGAATTCTACAAGAAATTTAAAGAAGACATAACCTCAATACTCCTCAAACTCTTCAATGAAATAGAAAAAGCAATCCTTCCAAATCATTCCTAGAGGCAACTATTACAATGATACCAAAACCAGAAAGAGATGTAACTAAAAAAGAAAACTACAGACCAATTTCTCTCATGAACATAGATGCAAAAATTCTCAATAAAATCCTAGCCACTAGAATACAACAAATAATCAAGAAGATTATACATCATGACCAGGTATGATTCATTGCAGGGATGCAAAGATGGTTCAATATACGTAAATCTATAAATGCAATACACTATATAAATAGAGCCAAGATCAAAAATCGCATGATCTTCTCAATTGATGACGAAAAGACCTTTGACAAAGTTCAACACTCATTCATGTTCAAAGTCCTACGGAAAATTGGAATAGAGGGCCTCTACCTCAACTTGATAAAAGCCATCTACAACAATCCAACAGCTAGCATAATTCTAAATGGGGAAAAACTAAAGTCTTTCACTTTCAAGTGTGGTACAAGACAAGGATGCCCCCTATCGCCACTTCTATTCAATATAGTGCTGGAGTCATTAGCTACAGCCATTAGACAAGAAAGAGAAATAAAAGGAATAAGAATAGGTAAAGAAGAAGTAAAATTTTCATTATTTTCAGATGACATGATAATCTACTTAGAAGACCCAAAGAACTCCACCAAAAAGCTACTGGAATTAATACACAAATTCAGTAGCATAGCAGGTTACAAAGTCAACACACAAAACTTAATAGCATTCCTCTACACAGATAACAAACACACTGAGAGAGAAATTAGAGAAAAAGTACGTTTTATGATAGCAACGAAGAAAATGAAATACTTAGGAATCAACCTAACTAAGGAAGTAAAAGACCTTTTCAATGAAAATAATAGTAATCTGAAAAAAAGAGATCTTAGAAGATCTCAGAAAATGGAAAGATATTCTCTGCTCCTCAACAGGAAGAACAACATTTTGAAGATGGCCACACTCCCTAAATTGTTGTACAGATTTAATGCAATTACTATCCAAATACCATCAATGTACCTCACAGATCTGGAGAAGTCATTCCTAAAATTTATTTGGAACCAAAAAAGACCCAGAATTGCAAAGACAATTCTGGGCAACAAAGGGATAGCAGGAGGCATTATAATTCCTGACCTAAAGTTACACTACAAAGCTACAGTAATAAAATCACCATGGTATTGGCAAAAGAACAGACCTCAGGATCAATGGAATAGATTAGAAGATGCACAAGCAAATAAAAACACACTCAGCCACCTTATTTTTGACAAAGGAGCCAAACATGTTTACTGGAAGAAAGACAGCCTCTTTAATAAATGATGCTGGAAAAACTGGCTCCCCACATGCCAAAAACTAAAACTTGACCCCATAGTCTATCACCATGCACAAAAATAAAGTCAAAATGGATTAAATATCTAAATATTAAAAGTGAAACATTAAATCTCCTGGAAGAGAAAGTGGGAGGAATGGGAGGAAATCTTTTTTTTTTTTTTTAGACACGGTCTCGCTGTGCAGTTGAGGCTGGCCTTGAGCTCACTTTTGTAGCCCAGGCTGGTCTTGAACTTGCACCGATCCTCCTGCTTCAGCCTCCCAAGTGCTGGGATTACAGGCGTGCACCACCACGCCCGGCTTGTGGGAGGAAATGTTGAAGACATCAGAGTAGGCAAAAAGTTCATGGACAGAAATCAAATTGCACGTTTAACACTTGAAAGCATCAACAATTGGGACCTCTTCCGGCTAAGAAGTTTCTGCATGTCAAAGGAAATCACTAACAAAGTGAAACGACGACCCACAAATTTTGAAAAGACTTTAACCAACAAGTACTCAGACAAAGGTCTTCCATTTAGAATCTACAAAGAATTAAAACCATTCGGGTTCCAAAATTCAAAGACCCAATCCAGAAATGGGCATCTGAGATGAACACACACTTCTCAGAGAAAGAAACGCAACAAGCCTACAAATATATGAAGAAATGCTCCACATCGCTAGCTATTCGTGAAATGCAAATCGAAGCAACACTTAGTTACCATCTCACCCCAGACAGAATGGCTATCATAAAGAAATCAACCAGCAACAAATGCTGGAGAGGCTGTGGGGAAAAAGGAACCCTTCTCCACTGCTGGTGGGAATGCAGATTGGTGCAACCATTATGGAAAGCAGTGTGGAGGCTCCTTAGAAAACCAGAACTGGAAATCCCATTCAATCCAGCTATCCCCCTACTAGGAATTTTCCCAGAAGAACTGAAAACATCATACCATAACGATATCTACGCACCTATGTTTATAGCAGCCCAATTTGTAATAGCCAAATCTTGGAAACAACCAGAATGCCCATCATTTCAAGAATGGTTTAAAAAAATGTGGTATTTTTATACAATGGAATATTACTAAGCTATAAAGAATAAGTTTGAAGACTTCATATATAAATGGATGTATATTGATTTGTGAAATAAACCAGACCTACATTTGTAAATATCATATAGTCTCCCTAATAAAGAACTTTAAAGAAGAAAATAAGACCTTAAGGGCATAACACCGCTGAATGTGTTATGGATTAAACAACAAAGTGACTGGAAGCAGATAAAGGAAAAAACATATCAGGAGCAAAACCATACACTTACGTACACAAGATGAATCAGATATTGGTCTTAAGAACCTTTAAAAGGTTCATCATATTGATCATAGCACTATGTAACACTAAAACTATGCTTGGAATGTATGTCACTCTTGTCTTTTTGATGTGTACTGCTCCCAATGTAAATTCAGCTACTGTTATTCTCTCTCTCAAGAGTATTAGTTGAAAGAAACAGACTGGGCCAAATACCATAGACTTGACAGGTTATAATGTTGTATTTGCTTGAATTTGCAAATATCTGTGTCAAAATTGTGTAACTTCTTATATCACATTGTGTGGAACGTTATTAGAATATCAATGATGGTCAGAAAATATCAATTCCAAGCTAAGGCAAAGATGTTTGATAGTCAGAAAGCCAGTGATTATAAGCTCAATTACCTATGTTATAGAGTAATAGTATCACAAAGCTTTTCTGCTGGAGGGTTGAGAATGTAAGTTAACTGACCAAAAATTGGAGAAAAAGAAGGGCTATGAGGATAGCCAATATTTTGGCCCTAGCCCTCCAAGGTCAGTAAGGACTCAAAATTAAGAGAACCTGTGCTGTAATATTCTATAACTCAGAGGTGTCTCAAATTTTCTGGTCAAGGAGATTATGGGATCTCAGAGGAAAGGGATAAATGAACTATAGTGTGTCTAAGGAGAGTCACCCAGAGAAAAACATTCTCTCAGGCTTTCACAGAAAGCAAACTGGCCAAGCAATGTCTGTGACTCGTCCTGAAGGCTGACACTAACAGCAGTTTTACAAAGTACTGTATATGGTCCCAAAGTTAAACCTGAGGGGATTTGACCTTGGAAGATACCAAAAAGGAATGTTTTGTTATACAGGTCTTGCTTTGACTTGCCCTTGATCACTCAGCAAAAAAAAAAAAAAAGCTTAATTACAATGAATGAGATGTAGAGCTAAATTGATGAGATGAGCTGTAGGAGGCTTGGATCAATAGCCTCCAACACTGCAAGCTTCACTGGTGGCCCACTGCAATAGTAGAACATTGGACTGTGTATGCATCTGCTTCCTCTTAGTTCAAAGAGAAGAACTTCCTTTTTTTGTTTTTTCTTTTCTTAGCAACATCAATAGGAAGGTGGGTCATGCCCACACACTGTGCTCTGTAGAGATATTGTGAGGACAACAGGCAATGTGTCAACGGTTAAAAAAAGAAAGGGGAAAGAAAAAAGAGAAGTAATGTTTATTGAAAGTGTTAATGTTTAATTGTTTGATCAATCTTATATACGTATAACTATTAACCTAAACTGATCTGATGATGAAAATATGTAATATAACCATTGTTAAATTTAAATTTAAAAAAAGCAAGTAACTTCTATAACTTAAGAGAGAAATTCAGGTATCTAAAGAGAAATACAAGTTCTGATCTTGTGGATATATTATATTTTACAGAACTATCTGTCCTTTCTATTCATTTTTAAGATCTATTATAAATAGTATCAATACTCACAAATTATAGTAAAAACAAAGTAAAAGATAAGACATGCAACCTCCACAATAATTTCAACTTCTTGGCAGAGCACTCTCTGTTTTGATCTCTAATCAATAAAAGATGAGTTTTAAAAAATGAAGGTGAGAATTGGAAATGGTGATGCACACCTGTAATCCCAGAAGTTAGGAGGCTCAGGCAAGAGAAATGTTGTGAATTCTAAGCCAGCCTAGAATACCTAGTGAGTTCAAGGCCAACATGCACTAAAAAGTAGGACACCTTGCTCTCAAAACTAAATTTTTCTGGCTGTGCAAAGGTCCTGGCTTTGTGGCTTAAGTGAGACCCTTACATCAACCCACTCCGGAGAATCATGGGCAGAGCAGCAAAGGGAGCTCACTTCCACCCTGGGAACCAAGCCCAAGCTCAGGTCTTGTGGACAGAGCTGACAGCCACCCTGTGCAACAGGTCAGGACCACAGAGATCCAGCCAGGAGGTCATGGGGGCTGGTCAGCACGAGTCCAAGCTCTTTGGTGCCTGCTAGGCTCAGAGAGGTCCAAGGAATGGGGATCAAGGCTCAGGTGAGTGCAGGAGACATTGAGCCTCATCTACCCCAGGTCTACCTCTCTGCCCACCAGCCATTCCAGGGCCAACTGAGAAGAACACCCCAGCAGAAGGTCACGACTCCCTGGGACAGGCCTTACAGCTGCTGAGGTCTGAAACTGTAGAAGTTTATATAAACAATGAGATAAATTTATTAGTATCTTTTTCCTGAGCCCACTGAGGTTCCACACTCGTTCAAAATGTACTTTGGTTTAAAAAATAGATTTTGTGAAGCTATAGTTTTGTGAATTTGGGTATGAGCTTTTTTTTTCTTTTTTCTTTCCTATGATACCTGCTATTCTGTTTCCTGTTTCTCTGAAACATTCAGGAATTAAGTGACTGAAGCAGGGAACTATAAGCCTCCTTGGCCTCTACTAGTCCAGGCAACAGCTGACTGGGCCTGGTCCTTACCAACACAGACGGTTCAAACACTCTTAACAGTGTTTTTTTCTTTTTTTGTATCAATGTGTTTGTGCAATGATCAACGTATTTACTTCTCAGACCTGGGGCAAGTGAGCTGGTGTGTGGCACGCCTGGCTCTGCCACTGCCCGTCCCCGCTTGACTGAGCCATGGCAAGGGCTCCTCCAGGATTGCAAAAAAGGAAAAAAGAAAAAAAAAAATGAACCTTTAAGCAAGTAATCTCAGAGACTTGCAACATAGCCATATATCACAGCCTGTGAAATGAACAATCTGGACCCAGACTAACTCTTCAGAACTCACTGAGTTAGGGGACTGTGTTTCCTGTCATCACCAGGTCCTAGGGAAACAGGACCACTGGCTCACTGCCCCACATCATCAGTATTCATGGACCTCAGGCCCCTATGCAGGAGTATGACCTAGGCAGGCTTGTGAGAAGGCAGATTCTTGCTCTCCTGTGGCTGTCCTGAGTAGGGGGAACCTGGGAAGCCAGGACGGCAGGCACTGAACTGGTGCTGCTTCTGGTCCAACCCCCGGCTTGCGGAACAAAAGCTGAAGGTGCCAATCTGAGGACAAACAGGAATCCTCAGCCTTGCCATGCCCCCTTCAAAGGGACCAAGGTCCTATTCATCTTCAGAGTCATGTTGGAGCCCAAGTTACTAAACCTATGAACTGGATGCCAGGAATGAGGGGATGGCGAGGGACCAGAGCAGAGCCTGAGTGTGACATTCCAAACCACGGATGGATGGGAGCTTTGGGAATTGAGGGCACCCAGGATCTACTTCCTAGGATGCCCCCAGCTTCAGTCACACTCTTAATTTTCTACCAGGAATCTTTCCTCCACCTCCCCTTGTTATTTATTGCTGTAATTGACTGACCTCAAAAATGCTGCATAACAGACCTCATTTGGGACAGGCAGGGTCTCCAGGGCTACCCTCTCCATTTGGCAGGGCCCCCTGGGGCCAGGCGCTGAGGGGAGTCTCTCTGTATCCTACTCATCACTTGCTTCCCCCTGCCCCTCTGGAGGTCCCTGGCCCATATGCAAATATCTTGAGGAGGAGAAGAAGGAATGGGATTATAGCTGTTTTACTTCACTGGAACTAGAAAGCAGGATCATATCCTACTATTCCCTGGGGGCGGGGGTACACTGGGATCGTACTCCTGTACTGGCCACTGCCATTGTCATTCATCATACTGAGTTTACCTCCCTTGAAAATTTGGATAAATCCAGGCTGGAGCTGCAGGTATGCAGTCCTCCAGTGTCACAGAAAAATGATTCACTAATGACTGATCTCTCTATTCAGAAGCATGCAGTCTTAGTGTACAGTGATAGAAACTGTTATTTTATGATCTTTTCATTAAAAGCTTGATTAAAAAATTAAATTTTTCAAATGTATGTAATAAAAATGAATAGCTTACAAAATGTATAGATACTTTTTGGAGAGCCCACTACATGAATCTTTACAGCATGCTCATGATTGAATATTCCTAAAATTCAAAGAATTAGTGTTGCCTGAAACTTAAGTTATAAATGTAAACCTCAACTGAACTTTATTATATAAAAAGAAAAAAAAAAGGTTTCGTCTCTAAATATGAGTGTTCAAATAAAGCCAAGTGCCTTTTTTACATACGACTTTAAAATAGCCATACTAAATTTCTATGTTCAAGTTTGACAAAAAGTATGGGGAAACCAGGCATAGGGCACATGCCTATAATCCCAGTACTTTGGAGGCTGAAGCTGGAGGACCACTTCAAGTTCGAGTCTAGTCTGAGCTCCAAAATGAGTGAGTTCAAGGCCAGCTTGAACTGCAAAGAGAAACTGTCTCAAAGCCAAGAAGTGTGAGGAGGATGGACTTTGCGTCCTGCAATCTTTGGTTACCGGACAAAGGATCATGATCTCAATTGTATCTTATTTACTTTAATAAACTGACTTAAATAATTGAACTTTAAAATTATAGCTTTAGGGGCTGGGGAGATAGCTCAGTGGAATAAGAGCAAGGGCCTGAGTTCAATCCCTGATCCAACAATAAATAAATAAATAAATAAATAAATAAATAAATAAATAAATAAATTGAATTATAGCTTTAGAACTATACCACTCTAGCAATATTAAAGGTACATTCTGATTACTAATCTTATTTTGAGTATATATAAGGTATTACCGTTATTCATACTACGCTTTATTTTGTTATGCCCTTGAATGTCCATCAGTTTTTTCAAAACAAACTTCAATAAAATTAAAGCTGTTGGCTGTCACAATAAAAAACTGACATTTTTAAGGGAACTCTATACTGATTATTTTTCAAAGCAAAATAAAATAAAAAAATATATAAATACAATTTTAGAACAAAATACATTGTGACAAATTTTTTAAAAGAAAAATTCTAAAATTAATTCCCAGAAGGCTTAAATTAAAAATAAATGATAGTAACAGATAAAATTGCTTTTATTAAAAAAATGTGTAGCAAAGTAAATGCAAAGAGATATAAACAAAATTGATCATGAACATTTAAAATGATTCCATACACAGATGTCTGTCATCTTGGAATTTTTTGCAAATCATATCCAATAATCCTGTTGGAGGTCTCTCTACTAGATCGGACTCATAGTGATCCACCTATTTACAGACGGGATGATAGGCATGCACAACTGAGAGGTTATTTTTTTGGACTAAGCTTCTGCATAAGGTACCAAGTGTAAACAGAGCAAAAGAGAGGTACTAATACCAGAGTTCCATGTCACCAAACCAAAACTAATTTGTTTATCTGCCCTGCTGAGATTTCAGGAGAGAGGACAGCCAGATCCCTAAACAGTTCAAGTTCAGGAAGCCTGATAAGCAAGTCTCCTTCCTTGAACCCTTATGAGAATAATCTGAGGGAATGTTAACCAGTCACTTTAAATATTATGCTGCTTCCTGCTCTCCAACTGCACTATAAAAGCTGACAGTCCTGTCATGCTGTTCAGCATACCTTTTCTAATTACACAGAAGAGATGTTGCCTGACTTAAAAATTATTTATAAAAAATGATTAGATCTCTAAGCTAAATTTGTCAAAGTTCTGTCTTTTGCTAATCTTCAAAACTTTCCTTTGAAATACTATAGAAAACAACGCACTTGACAACAGGACTAGTTACACAGATAGCTCACAGAAATTCAGCAGGTAATTTAAGGTCCCCCATAGAGACATGCGGTTAGACAAAAACCTATATAATTCCTGTTAAAAAGTAATTTTTAAAACTAAAATTCTCATTTTTAATAATGATTTTAAGTCCTAAACTTAGTCACTTTTTATTATATGGGATTCAAAAACTAATAGATAAAATAGCCAAAGACCTACTTAGCCTGTATGGGGCCTAAAACAGACAGGTTCTTTTTGTTTTGTTTTCTTTTCTTTTTCATGAATTTGGTACAGGGTCTCACTATGCAGCTCAGACTCATAAGGATCATCCTGTTTTCAGCGTCCCCATTACTGGGATTGCAAGTGTGCACCACCATGCCCAGACTCGTTGGCTGGCTAGGAGACACGGGAGCAGGGTCAATGCCGCCTGTAGTGCCTGGGATGGAACCTTGGTCCCTGTGCTTGCCTAAGCAGACGTTTAGTCCACTGAGCTGTCTCCCTGGCCCAAAGAGACTCTTAAAACATTAGCAGCCTCAGTAAAAAACTAGAAGGAGACATATATATCAAAATCTAAGATAGTGCCATAATCTAATAAGAACATTGGCCTACTTAGCTGACGGTGAGATTAAAATGCTTTACTTACACTCTTAGTAACCAGAGGTGACTGATTACAATAATGCTAAATTATATTATCAAGATTGTCAGAATTTGAATGATAGAACTTCTATTTGAACAGTAATATGACAAGTTTAAGGCAAAGCTACATGGCTTGTGATAGCAAGTCAAGAACGTGAGGCTGCTCTCCATATTCCCCAAATAAAGTGTTCAACAATGTAGAGAACCATGGAAGGGGTGGCAAATCAGCATGCTGTCTGTTGGGGACATGTGTCTCTCTTGCTGAGGATAACTCCCAACGCAGATTACAGTGTTCTGTTCAACAATGCAGTAACCAAAATTGAGTTATACTTTTACTCATTTCCTTTTCCCATGTCTGGTGAAACAGTGATTTTAGAAAGAAAAATTAGCAGCCACATATACCACATGCAGATATATAGAATGTTTTTAATTAAAAGAAAAAATTCAAATACACTTAGTAATTCAGCATCAAAACTGCTAAAAGAAGGATGGATAGTAAGAAAACTTAGAAATAGGAATGCAGTAAAATTCTCCTTAATAGGAATGGTGATTTAGATATGGTACTGGCCATACAGAAATGCTTTAGAAAGTATATGGGGAAGTACTTAAAAATATATCACTTTATCCACAAACTGGCTACCACATGACACAATTTATTCAATTTTCCAACTAAAGAGCATACATAGACTCAACAGGTAATCTGGACAATAAAATCCTAATTTCACTAAAAAAATTCAGAGTAGAAGCCAGTAACATCAGCAATTACGCTAACTTTGAAAAAATTATCATTCTCAACGTAAAATTCAACAACAGAAAAATGATTATTTACCATATTGATGTCCAGTTGGATTACAGATCCACAACTTATAGAATGTCTATATTTAGTTTACATTAGGTATAAAGGAATATTCTTTCTGGCCAGCTAGATTTTATGATGTAATTGGGCTGCAGGTATAAACTAAGTAAGCACTAACAAATACACATTAAAACTACACATTCAAAAAATGTAGTAAAATTTAAATGAGTAACATGTTTAGCTACTTAATGCTACTTCTATAAATATCATTAATAAGCAGTCAAGGACTAAGGAGCTTATAAGACAATCAGCTACAACTGGTTTTGACAACCAGATGGATGAATTTTAAATGTAATCATTAGTAATAAGACAGTGGCAATGTTCAGTTAAAAATCTATACAGCAAGATGTTTAGAAGGTTGCTATTTAAGCAAAACCTGATAAAACTATTTATTAAAAAAATCAGCTTTATTATTCTAACAGCTCATAGGACCATCATATGCAGCATTCAGCATCAAAAGAGAAACACTGAAGCACATTAAATTTGCAAGTTGACTTCAGTATTATTTTTAAGTACTTTTATTTCTAATTTTAGAATTTATTTTTCATTTATGAGGAAAAGGAAACAATGAATTTTATTAATTTCCTTTTCTATGCACAACGGTGTAAAACTTTTGTCACTTTAATAGTAAGAGTACTAAGTCAATAATATTTTTTAAATTAATCTAGGTTTTCAATCCCAAGATCAATACTACACATTATTTGCTTGCATTGCATTTATTTGTGTTTTAATCCTTGTTCATTTGTTAAGTAATGTGAATCATCTATATTTTAGAATAAAAAGTATTTCCCTTATAAAAGAGATTGTCTACTTTTTCATGTTTTGAATTACTTCACATAATAAAAAATGTATACACCAACAGCAAAATAACAACATGCTACTTAAGTTTTAAAACTACACACTGTACATTGCTTCTTTCGTATGATTAGTATATTCAGTTTTACTAGGTACTGTTGTCTTTTCATTCTGAAAATTGTATTAAGATGCTCACTTTATTTAACATATACAGAACAATCATGTTTTAATTCCTCTTTTAAAAGATTATTATAAGAAATATTCATCTCAGAAAGCCAGTGATGATAAGCTCAAGTACCTATGCTATAGTGTAATAGTATCAGAAAGCTTTTCTGCTGGAGGGTTAAGAATGTAAGTTAACAGACCAAAAACTGGAGAAAAAGAAGGGCTATAAGAATGGCCAATATTTTGACCCTAGCCCTTCAAGGTCAATAAAGACCCAGGATATAAAAGAACCTGTGCTGTAATATTCTATAACTCAGAGGTGTCCCAAATTTTCTGGTCAAGGAGATTATGGGACCTCAGAGGAAAG